>JARKHS020006428.1:62500-68019 GCA_030143305.2 Amblyomma americanum
TCGCAACGCCCTTCAAAAATCCTGTGATCATCTGCTTCGAGAAATTCTTCACAAACTGATATGGCGCCTCCTTGCGGCGTGCTATCTCTTGCAGCTCCTGACAGTAGTAGCTGAATGCCTGAATAAGAAACGCCATGAACAACGTCCACCAGCTGCCAATGGAAACGACCGCAAAAAAGTTGTCGTTGTACCCTACCTGCACAACTTTAGCCATTGCCTGAAAAAAGTTAGAAAACGAGCAGGCGTGGACGTGGTGTTTTCGGCACCCAATAAGCTCTCCTCACTCTGCAAGAGAGTTAACAGTACTCAAGTTCCTCTGGCTCTGGGCAGACGCATGGTAATCCCCACGTTTCTTGAGCCACAAGTGTCATACATTTACTCCCCCTGTCTTGCGCAAATAAATACATTGGTCAAACGGGGAAATGCATAAATATCAGGCTGCAAGAACACAAAAATAGCATGAGCAGTATTGCTATCCCCGGGAACCTCGCCAAACACTGCAAGAAATATAAAGGCGACACCTGCACCCCAGTGTACGATGGATGCGCGATTATCGGCAAAGGGCGAGATCGTTTATCTAGGTAGGTAATTGAAGTCATTGAAATACGTCGCGCCAAGGGCCGCTGTGTTAGCACTCCGTCTATCTTGCTATCTGAGAAAGAATTTATGTTCCTAAAAGCAGCTGGTCATGTGTTTTGTTCGGTGGCTTGACCCTTGGTATTTCTGCGGTTTAGCAGCCAACCTTCCTTGTTTTTGTATTAGCAGACTTTTAGCCCTTTCGGCCACTTTTAAGCTTGAGATTTGTTGAATGTTTTTTTTCATTTCTAAAGCGTTTGGCCCTCTACACCGCAACATTGTTATCGTTTTTTAATATCATTTCCATCAGTTTTCAACACTCAAAACCCCCATTTTCGGCACACTTTCGCATCCTGTTTAATGCTTCATCTGTTTCTTCTTAGTTTGTTTGACGGCCCTCTACACCGAGCTGCTTTTATCGGTTTTGTCGCCTTACCCACCCGTCATTAACAGCCTCAGGTTTTTATTAATTGTATAATTTTACGTGACTATCCACTGTTTCCCTGTGACCGCGCAGGCCTCAATGTACCGCCCCCATACTGCCACCTTATATATGTTTGTGCTCCGAAATATTGAATTGATAATCAGCGCCCGTGTTTGTGCTTCCATCTTTGTCTCCTGTTCTGTACTTAGCGCTGTTCCTTCACCATGCAATACCAACTTGTTCGTCAACTCGCTCTTATAAACATTACTACAATGGACAGACGTTCCGATAACAGGCTCACATCTCCAGCTGTTGTGCCATTCTGACATCCTTGTTGACTCATCTTTGGTCCATCCGCTAATCTTAGCAATCTTAGAATGTTAACCGTTAACGCTAAAAGTCACGTAAAGAAGATTCGAAGCTTGTTTTCGCAAAATTTCTCTCGTTCTCCACACGTCGTTTGTGACACATAAACGTGGCTGGATAATAGTAAAGTGCACATCGAATTAACCTCTCCAGATTTCAGTGTATTACATCGTCTTTGTAGCTATTGTATTAAAAAGTTGTACACTCTTGCTGATTTTGTGCATCAGTGCAATTGCTCTTGGTCTAATCTTTTCTTCCTGGAGGTTTTAAACGCACCAGGTACTGTCTTGTCGGCGTTATGCGCTAGGGAAGATATGTTTGCGTTGCTCGCGAGTTGATGAACACATCTTTTCCATTAAGATGCAAACAGGTCATAGGGGACCAAAAAAGGGAACAGCGATAGTAGATGAGGTCTTTTTCAGAGGTTTCCTTATTGAAAATGGCGCTAAATGTAAATATCTAGAGCGCAGCCCATAGGCGCCCGGTCCTAGGTTCCACGTCGTAGTTGTCGGCGTAACACGCCATCTAAGAACTGTGGCAGGTAGTAGCAGAGCGAAACACCACCTGCTAGGGCGAAAGCGGAGGAATAGACGACCGGAAGGTGGCTGCCACGGGAAGATCTCGGAGGGTAGAAAGGAGGCTAACACGCCACCTAACAACTGTGGCAGGTAGTAGCAGAGCGAAACACCACCTGCCAGGGCGAAAGATTGGACAACCCAGAAGGTGACTGCCACAGGAAGATCCCGGAGGGTAGAAAGCAGGCTAACACGCCACCTAACAACTGTGGCAGGTAGTAGCAGAGCGAAACACCACCTGCCAGGGCGAAAGATTGGACAACCCAGAAGGTGACTGCCACAGGAAGATCTCGGAGGGTAGAAAGCAGGCTAACACGCCACCTAACAACTGTGGCAGGTATTAGCAGAGCGAAACACCACCTGCCAGGGCGAAAGATTGGACAACCCAGAAGGTGACTGCCACAGGAAGATCTCGGAGGGTATAAAGCAGGCTAACACGCCACCTAACAACTGTGGCAGGTAGTAGCAGAGCGAAACACCACCTGCCAGGGCGAAAGATTGGACAACCGAGAAGGTGACTGCCACAGGAAGATCCCGGAAGGTAGAAAGCAGGCTAACACGCCACCTAACAAATGTGGCAGGTAGTAGCAGAGCGAAACACCACCTGCCAGGGCGAAAGATTGGACAACCCAGAAGGTGACTGCCACAGGAATATCTCGGAGGGTAGAAAGCAGGCTAACACGCCACCTGACAACTGTGGCAGGTAGTAGCGGAGCGAAACACCACCTGCCAGGGCGAAAGATTGGACAACCGAGAAGGTGACTGCCACAGGAAGATCCCGGAAGGTAGAAAGCAGGCTAACACGCCACCTAACAAATGTGGCAGGTAGTAGCAGAGCGAAACACCACCTGCCAGGGCGAAAGATTGGACAACCCAGAAGGTGACTGCCACAGGAAGATCTCGGAGGGTAGAAAGCAGGCTAACACGCCACATAACAACTGTGGCAGGTAGTAGCGGAGCGAAACACCACCTGCCAGGGCGAAAGATTGGACAACCCAGAAGGTGACTGCCGCAGGAAAATCTCGGAGGGTAGAAAGCAGGCTAACACGCCACCTAACAACTGTGGCAGGTAGTAGCGGAGCGAAACACCACCTGCCAGGGCGAAAGATTGGACAACCCAGAAGGTGACTGCCACAGGAAGATCTCGGAGGGTAGAAAGCAGGCTAACACGCCACCTAACAACTGTGGCAGGTAGTAGCAGAGCGAAACACCACCTGCCAGGGCGAAAGATTGGACAACCCAGAAGGTGACTGCCACAGGAAGATCCCGGAGGGTAGAAAGCAGGCTAACACGCCACCTAACAACTGTAACAGGTAGTATCAGTGCGAAACACCACCTGCCAGGGCGAAAGATTGGACAACCCAGAAGGTGACTGCCACAGGAAGATCTCGGAGGGTAGAAAGCAGGCTAACACGCCACCTAACTGTGGCAGGTAGTAGCAGAGCGAAACACCACCTGCCAGGGCGAAAGATTGGACAACCCAGAAGGTGACTGCCACAGGAAGATCCCGGAGGGTAGAAAGCTGGCTAACACGCCACCTAACAACTGTGGCAAGTGTTGTGTAAGGAGCTGCATTAAAATTTTGCGCTACAGATATCGTAATCGTCTGTCAGTTTTTTGACGGCTTATTTCATGAAGCGCTTGCTGCTTCCGTTTCCGGTGCACTCCGCGAAAACATGCCATTCTTCTTTTCTTGATTTTGAACATGACGTCGATCGATCTCTTTTCGATTTATTAGTTGACTACTATAAGAGATTCCAGCGCTCTTGGTGTCTCCAGTGATGTCAATGTATTTTTCATTTTCTTTGAAAATGTTGTTCACCCATTAATGCACCTTTATTCTCCGAAACAACAAAAAAGAAGAATAAAACATAAATTAAATCACAATAAAACTTCTGCTATTTTTTCTTCGGGTCACCAGAATGGAGCCCTCGACTTATTTCGGCGACGCTTCGAAGACCATTGATTTTTCTTAGATGGCCTAATACTCGAAGCATATTCAGTAAAATACATTTTCATGCGACAACGAAAAAGGGAGTAAACAGTAATCGCCGTAAATTTCCAAAATTTACTTAACCTGCTTCCGCTGCTTCTAACAGACTAATCATCGCTTATATTTCTACTAGTGTCGCATTAACCGTAATCGAAGCATTTAATAATTATTGTCAGCTAGTAGTAATAAAACCATATTTGTAAATTCCTCTTTTGCTGCTACTGCACTCACATTAATCAACGCCGTTTCTGTAAGCACGCAGGAAATACTAAACCTCGTTTTCGCGTCCAGAGTCTAAAAGAATTTGGTCCTGATGACATTAATACCTTGGTTTTTGTGTGCCATAGGGAAAGAGCTAGCAGATATTTGCTATTATTTTCAAAGAATCATTATCAAACGCTACAGTTTCGTCGTCCTGAAAGCACACGAAATTCGCTGCCTAATACAAATCTGAAAACACACTTTTCATGATATATTATAGACAAATCTCTCACATAATATATACGACCTATCCTTGACTTTCCTCAAAACAACCACGCCCTGAACGAGTTTCATCAATATTTTCAATGAGGCTTCACACTGTCGAAATTATTCAAATTCACTCTTTTTTTTTCTCATGCTCACAATCTTGGTAACCAGATTAATCCAACAATCGCAGGCGTACCGAAAGAATTTGATACAGTTCCGTATCCTAAGCTTTTTAAGATAAACGCCATATTAAACGAACCGAGCCTTGTTAACTACATTGCACTAGTTATCTCTTTTCTCGTGTGCACTAAGGAATCTTCATCTCGACCAAATCTTCGACTGTGGGCGTGTCATCAGAGTACCACAAGGTTTCTGTTCATGGTCCACTTCATTCATTGTTGTATACTGCCTTTGTTCTCACATATACACGAAAAGTCTCTTATATGCTGACAATTGTATGCTTGCCATACCTTCATCTGTGCACCTCAGGAATAAACATCTTCTAAACAACTGTTTTCTTGCAACTTGTTGCAAATGAAAATTAATTAGAGTAAAGGCGCTCCATGTCTTTTGTAAATCTTCATCTGCCCTATTCACATAATATATTGAGGGTTTGTTTTTTAACACAACAACAGAAATATAAATACTCGGGCCTGCTTTTCACATGAAAGATGTTTTGGCCGAAGCTCGAATCTAGCATATAACATTGTGCATCATGCACGCGTATGTGCAACGTACAGTCTTGAACAAAGGTCTTACAGCCAAATGGTTTTCGCTTTAGCCGCACAGCAGAGCCATTACGGCGCTATAAAGACCGAATGACCTTGAAATGCTAGCACAAGGTTTCTTCTTGCAGCAGAGAAGCTTCCTGCTTAACTTCTGTTTAGAATGATGCGCTACACAGAGCGCCCTAGGAAGATAAATTTCGCTGCAGCTCAACGCTATGGCATTCAGACTTTTGACCAAGACTGTGCATTGCGTTTATGCCCCATAGAATATGTGGTTGTTAGCGTAGAAAACGATAATCCCACCGCTTGTTGAGTACTGCTGCATTGCATGGCATGCGGCACCAACAGATTAGAATCTGTCCAGAAGAAAGGAGTTCATTTTATTCCCC
>JARKHS020006429.1:0-226112 GCA_030143305.2 Amblyomma americanum
TCCCCAACACATATGAAGAAATAGAGGGACGTCTCTTGAATAACATTATGAACAACATAAACCCCCTTCTCACAACATTCACCTCCCAGCTCTCAACCCAAATCGCACAAAGAGGCGCGCGCCTGGACGCACATGACGCCCAATTTTTTACCCTACAAGCACTGATAAACACCAAAGCCCCTAGCAAAAAACGTGTTACCAGCTCTGACAACCCTCGAGCAAAAACCTACCGGTCCGCGACCGCGGCGGTCGCTATGAGTAGCGACAACGAATCTGTCAGGATCTTTACCAGCCACCAGGATGGCTCCGCTCTCTAAATCAGGCACTCCTGACCGCCTAGAGATCTGGCAATGTAATTGCCGAAGTTTCAGGAGAAAGCAAAGCTTCTTGAAACAATACATCAATGTCACCCCCATTCGACCCGATATAATCTGCCTACAAGAGGTAGGAGCCGACCCGGCGCCGACTCTCCCAGGATATTACACAGTCCACAACGCGAGCTCGCCAAAAGTTGCCACCCTTGTTTCTAAGGACATCACGGTGGTCGAACACTCCTTGAGAGAACAGGAGATCAACTACAACATGATCGAGGTCATTCCCAACAAGAAGGGCCGCAAGAGCACCTTCGTTCTGAACGTGTATCACCCCCCACGAACAACCAAGGCCGATTTCGATGACATACTTCAAGAGGCAGATCAGCTAGCTGTTTCGCATCAGCTTACCGCACTCGGTGACTTTAACGCCCCCCACAAGGAATGGGGCTACAAAACGAACTCGCTGCGTGGTCTGAGCGTGGTACGAGCTCGGGATGCCCTGGGCCTGGAAATACTTACTGATCCTTTATACCCAACCCACGAAGGAAACAGTCACGCGCGATTCATGCCCTGACCTTACAATCGTCAAGAACATCCATAACGCTACGTGGACAAATCTCGGAGAGAGTTTAGGTAGCGACCACTACATCGTAAGCACGTCTATCACCTCCGCAAACATTCGTCGCACCCTGGGAACAGCCAAAATCACGGACTGGACTAAATACCGTGCACAGCCCGTTCCGGTAGACCCCATTCAATCAATCAGTGAATGGAGTGAACAGAATCGGAAAGCACACAAGGAGGCCACCACCGAAGTACAATGCACACCCGATAATCCGGTGGTCGATTGTCCCCTTCAGAAGTTGTGGCAGGCCGGACGGACTCTGGTTCGCAGATGGAAACGCCAACGCCTCAATCGTCCCTTGAGACTCCGCATATCACAGATCACGGCAGAAGCACAAGAGTATGCACAACACCTCTCTCAACAGAATTGGCAGGAATTTTGCGAGTCACTACGCGGCACGCTGGGGACCTCCCGCACCTGGGCGATCCTCCGCAGCCAAGTCGATCCGCAAACATCGCGGTCTGCCACTAACAGTACACTCAAGAAAATCGCCCATTTGTACCCCGGAGACGATGCGGCCCTCCTCACCGCCCTCAAAGAGAAATACATCGGCGCCCCCCATCCTCCCAGCACAATCTCGTACACGGGGGGCCCAAATGAGAGGCTGGACGCCCCCATCACCACTGCCGAGGTTTACGCCGCGGCTCGATCTGCCACCCGCTACACGGCAGCTGGCGCGGTCAAGATCACAAATGGGATGATTCTTAACCTGGGCAAGTCGCAGATCGAGGTCCTCACTGCCTACATAAATGACACCCTATGGGAGGCGGGAGAACTCCCTGCAGAGTGGAAACACTGCGAAATCGTGACTATCCCAAAACCAGGCAAACCACCAAGCCTGGAAGCATTACGACCCATCTCAATCACCTCTTGCCTAGGCAAACTATACGAAAGCGTTATCCAGACCCGCCTCCAAAACTACATCGAGGACAACAACCTCTTTCCACCCACTATGATCGCTATGATCGGATTCAGGAAAGGTCTTTCTACGCAAGACGCTTTCCTCCTTCTCAAGGAAGAAGTACTCAGTAACATCCCGAGAGGCAGTGAGCACCTAATTATGGCACTTGATCTGAAAGGCGCTTTTGACAACGTTTCTCAGGACGCCATCTTGAAAGATGGCGCCGCAACGCCCTCGATTGCGGACTCAAGACCTTCAACTACATCAAAAACTTTCTCAGTAACCGCACGGCCACGATAGGCATGGGAGATGTCCGCTCCGGCACAGAGCAGACACCGAACAAAGGCACTCCTCAAGGCTCTATCATCTCTCCTCTCCTCTTCAATATAGCTATGATCGGCATGGCAAAAGCACTCGAGGCTATTGAAGGCATCGGCTATACTACCTACGCTGATGATATTACCATCTGGTCCACCTGGGGTTCCCTTGCGCACAGAGAAAACACCCTACAAGAGGCAGTCAATTGCGTAGAAAGACAAGCAGCAAATTGCGGCCTCCGCTGCGCACCCGACAAATCCGAAATTATCCGCATTCAGGGCTATGCCTACAAATCTCCCGGCGACATCGAGGTTTACCTCGAAGGCACGAGAATAAAGGAAGTCCTCTTATCCGCATCCTGGGCCTTGGGCTTCAGAGCGACAGGAAAGCCAACCACATGTTACAGCGTCTCCGGACAACTGCCCTCCAGATCTCCCGCATGATTCGGCGCATCACCCGCAACCGAAAAGGCATGAGAGAGGAGGATACAATTCGACTGATGCAGGCTCTAGTTATGAGCCGCCTGTCATACGGTCTTCCATTCCTACCACTTCTGGGGAATGAGCGAGACAAAGCAGATGCCATCATCTGTACCGCCTACAAACATGCGTTAGGCCTCCCGATGTACACGGCCAACTGCCACCTCGAGGACCTGGGACTGACCAACACAATAGAAGAAATTCGAGAAGCCGTCCTAGCATCGCAAAAGGAACGCCTCCTCACCAACAAAGCTGGACGCGCAACCTTGGAAAGAGTGGGTTCCCCGGCTGACATACGCGCCGTCCAGGACAACCGAGACCTACCCTCAACTCTGCGAACTCGCGTGTATGTAGCTCCACTTCCGAAGAACATGCACTTGGACTCACAAAAGGGACGACGAAAGGCGATAGTGGACTATCTGCGCCGCACACATCGACAGGCACAAAATGTTGTATACGTCGACGCAGCCATGTACCCCGATTCAAGAAACGCGGTGGCGGTCGTCTTGAACACTAATTTCAAGGAAATCGCCAGCGCCTCCCTACGAAACTGCTCTCCCACAGTAGCAGAAACTGCTGCAATTGCCCTCCCAATCCTGCACGGCGATGCTACGGGAAATGAGTTCAAAATTATTACCGACTCCCAGTCCGCGTGTCGCCTCTTCTTCTCTGGCAGACTTCCACACTCCGTCGCTCCCATTCTGACTACCCCACAAGTTCAAAATCCCACATGCAAGCACCAAATCATTTGGACTCCTGGGCGCGAGGGGCTCGAGGGAAACGAGGCCGTGGACAGTCTAGCTCGAGGATATACTAACCGAGCGACTAACCTCCCCGACCTCACCCCTCTCCCCTCTACGTACGGCGAGCGCCTCCTCCTTCTCCGAACACAAAGACAAGTCTATCCCCCACCACACCGTAAGCTAACGGCGGCAGAGGCGAGGGAATGGCGACAACTGCTGACGAACACCTTTCCTAACCTACACAAGTACCACATCATCTTCCCCGACAGATATGACAGCATCTGCCCCTGGCGTGGCGGAATTCCAACAACATATCATGTAACATGGGGCTTCTCCGGTCCCAAGCCCCCCGAACTAGACAAACATCACTCCGAGGAAAAGTGGGAGTCTGCCCTGCTCAGCTCTGACTTGGCGACGCAGCGAAAGCTGATATCCCAAGCAAGAGGAACTGCAGTGGACATTGGGGTTCTGAAATAAGGACTCCACCCAAAATCTGTATTTTCGCCTCTCTATCCTACCTTTTTGGAATAAATGTTTTCTACTACTACTACTTTCTAGCAAAAGTGCTTTTATACGGTTCAGATGAGTCCATCTCCGCAACGGTCGGTTGCTAATATTCCAGGGCTCCGCTGGATGCTGCCGTCCGCTGAGCTCGCCGTATTACTGTGGAGTATCTGTTACGGGTCCAAGTTGGACTTATTTTTGGCAATGTGGCGGACAGTTTGAAGGATGCTTCACTCCCGCCACCCCTTTGCCCGGTATTGCACTACCTCGGGGATCGGCCTTTTCTTTAGCGCGTCTTTGCTATCCTGTCTTTCAATCCCATCTTTCAACTCTCCTTCTATCTGCACGTGGTAGCGATTGTGGCTTGGCTTGAGCCAGTGAGTAGGCCTGTGCACTCTCCTTTCTTTCTTCCTGGCAGCAGCAGCAACAGACAGACAGACAGACAGACAGACAGACAGACAGACAGACAGACAGACAGACAGACACAGACAGACAGACAGACAGACAGACAGACAGACAGACAGACAGACAGACAGACAGACAGACAGACAGACAGACAGACAGACAGACAGACAGACAGACAGAGACGCCATATTACTAAGCTCTGGTTGGGTTCGAAGCCCCCGTGGGCTGTTTTCGATTATAGAATATCTGATACGGGTCCCATTTCAACCCAACATATTTTTGGAAATGTGGCGGAGTGCTTAAAGGTTGCTTCACTTCCGCCACCGGTTGGCCCAGTATTGCACTGCCTCCGGGATCGGCCTGGGACATTATAGCCCACGTCTTTGCTATCCTATCTTTCTATCCTATCTTTAAACTCTCCTACTTTCTGCACGTGGTAGCGACTGTGGCTCAGCTTGAGCCAGTGGGCAGGCTTGTGCACTTTCCTTTTCATTTTTCCTGGCAACAACAGAAGAACAGAAGAAGAAGCCATATTACACCGCTCCGGTCATCGCTGGAGAACATACCCTCCCATTGCTGCGCACTATGGGTTTGTTATAATTGGAACGAAGTCGACTTTTTGACATGCCCATGTTATGTGATATAGTGAAGGCTTTTCATGACACCACGGACCCTTGTTTTCATAGAGTGTCGGGTGGAATTTACTTATTGTGTTTAGGTTTGGATATGACCCCGTTTGTAGTTGTCTCCATGAGACAGCCGCTTCTTTGTTTAAGGATTTGTGCGGTGGTGGGTACCGCATCCTGCTGCCTTTGTAGTTGTTTAGTATGGCCGAGTATTCCTGAGGTACTGGCAGGGATTTCTCGAGGTCGTTGACGCTGGGTGCTCGGTAGTTAGTATATCCTCGATCTATCCTGTCAGCATCTTGTTTTCCTGCCACCCCCGTGTGCTCCAATACACAGATGATCCTATGTTTGATCGGTTCTGCATCTGTATGTTGTGTCTTGCAGTCCACAGAGCAGAGTATGCGGAGCGCTCTGTGAGCAACTCTGCCGCAAAGGTAGTTGTGGCAGGCTGCTTGTGAGTCAGTAAGAATTGTCAGTGATCGCGAAATCCGATAGCCCTCCGCTGCCGCTAGAGTGACGGCCGCCTCTTCATCCTCGGCTATCGTGCAGTCTTGCAATGAGGCGCTGGTAATCTAGTGTAATTCCGAGTTGACAACAGTTCCGAGTTGACTACTGGGACCCCTTAAAGGAACACAAGAGAGCGGTGTGTCCTCGGTGCGATGAACACAGAGGCATGTTGATTAAGAAGACGACACGCAATTCATATAGCGAGAGAGTGGCATTTATACGCGAGAGGTGATGGGCTGCGGATAGCATTATGCTCTCGTACAGTGGCCACAGAAGCTGACCTGTTCGCCCGCCGTAATTTCGAAACCTTGGCACGACGCAGTTACTGACTAATTTATTACTGTACGTCTAGGTGGCTTTAGACACTCAAATAGTAAACGGGTCAGCGCACTAAAAAGCACTTCGTGCTTGCGGCATAGAAACGTAAATAGAAGGTAACTCAATCATTCAATAAATCACTCAGTTTTATTTTATTTTTCATGCTCTTTTAGTATAACAGATTCGATTACCTAGCGTGGGCCGTCAGAGATACAATGCAGAAGATTTCAGGGATAAATTGACTGCAGCTAGTGCTGGAAAGGATCAACCGGAAATCAATAAGTGAGGCCTCCCCCAACTGTGGACGTAGGTACATTGTGGTTGATGGTCATTATGCACGGAGCTACAGGAGCACTTGTGGGTCTTCGTTTCATTCGACGTTTTCAATATCCGCAGATACACTTTTGCTTGGAAGATAAAGTTATACCCCGGCCACGCTTCAAATTTGATGACATCGTCATCAAGTGACATTTGTTCGAGTTAATGTCGCTTTTTTGTGGGCTGCTACACAGCCAAAATTATTGATATTTAACAATGATGTAGATTGCGATGGAGAGAAAGTGCTGGAAACAAAAATTTCGATGCTGCCGAAAGTATTGCTTTGAGATTGAAAACCCATTTAAAAATCTTAATCCCCATTTAAATATCATGTTGATCACTGCGATCCACCACCAGTCCAAGCCAAGCCAAAGTTCAGCCAGTAGCGGACGGTAAATGGCGGACTTCGCATTGTTAAAAAAACTCACGGCAGCCAGAAGCGATTGCTGCTATTGTATGCTTTAACAGACGGCTGGCTCATGGGTGGCTACGATTATTGGTAGCGCTATAGCATTGATAAGGTGCACTTAGTACACTTTAGCATTGGTAAGGTCGAGGCTACTAAAAAGCATAGTTGCTCGTCCATCCGGGTTGGCTGGTAGCGAGAGTCACAGTTTTATTCTTTCTAATGCTATTTGGCATTTTTATAAACATAATACTACTACCACATCATTATACTTACTCAGAAATATTGTAACGCTTGTGGCACTTTTGTAATTTATTTTCGGTGCATATTCACACCGAGTCTCTGGTGTCGATGTAACAAGTCAGCTCGGACACTGCTGGCGAATGAATTCTGTATAAACTCATTCGATACCTGACATCGTTTTTCATGTGATGTCACTATATTTTCTCGTGTGGAAGAAAACTCTCTTTTTGAAATAATGTCATTGATGAGAATGTCATTAAATTTGCCGTGTGGAAAAGGTTATTTCTCATCTCTCTTCTTGTAGAGCTACGTAACTAATAGCGGCTCATATTTTAGCAGCAGAGCTGAGTGTGAACCAAAAAATACCTGCGGAATGAGAACGCGACCAAGCAAGGAGCCAGCGCGTTTAAAATTATGATATACCAAGATGTTTGAATGCTTGTTAGAGGGCACATCCAGATTCACAAGATCTTGAGAGCCTGCAGGAAGTCTCGGAAGACTTCAGGGGCAATAGTCGAGTACGGCTGGAATTTTCACGCTTGCCAGAAAGAAGCAAGCATGCAGAAAAATATTACGAAAGTTGTCCTACACAAACATTATGAGAGAATTTCTTGTCAATCACAACTGGAAACGAGGATGGTGTTCCTTCCGATCTCTTCACGGCTTTGGGATCACATAGTTTATATTGGAACAGGATGGCGGTGCGTCAGCAGATCTTCACGCACATCAAGTTAGAGAGTATATTTATGAAGTATTATGTAAGATATGTTGATGTTCCAGCACCTGACTGCCCCCTTACATTAAAAGCATAAAGACAAATAAAGAATTTTAATCATTCTGTCATTCACAGTTTGGCGGGCAGTTCTTGTGTACAGTCGGAGATAAAAGTCTCTGGACCACGTGTTCCTCAAACGAAGCTCATAGTTCTGCTATTAGCCGGCGGTTGGAGACGACACTTGTGGAGATGAAAGAACCAATTATTGACATTCCCCTCCACAATTGCGGTCTCCAGCTGCAGGCTGTACATAATGTATGACATTGTTCGCAATAAAAGCAAAAGCTTTTTGTGTTGTGGTTAGTGTATTCATCTGCAGTTTCGCAAGTTTGTGGTTCGAATCATATTGAAGGCGTGTTTTTTCCAACTGCTTGAGTTTTTTACTTTTTTATATTCTGTGGCAGTTAGTTCACAGTTCAATTATTTTTATTTTCAGCCCCTCTGTTGTCTTGTCCCAAGAACTAATAAATGACACACATATAATACATATCGAAGAAACACATATATCTGAGACTTGTATGAAATATATATATATATGAATATTTCCGGTAAGGTTATTACAAGACATACTGGTTGTAAAATAACAGTTTGCCGTGCACCATTTTGTTTTGTAAAACAAAATTGTTTTACAGTCGTAGTTATATATTACGGCTAACGTCAGCCAAGAAAATTCAAATACGTCATCTTCCCGGCATTTCTATGGCGGACAAACTGCCCTTTTAAGACACTCGGTTTGACGGTGACACTAGCTTTACTTCCAGGTAATATTTTGTAACTCTATGGTGAATACAGTGTACGAGCTTTATTATCCTACAACTGAGCAACGCTCAATTTCTAATATGTGACAGTAGTTACTTCTTCATTGACCTACTGGAAACAAAAAAACGGGTGGTTGTAAAGGTTTAAATTTCTACGCAATGCTATCTATGAAGCTTGTAGCGATTTTCTTCTCCACCTTGAAATATTTGCCAATAGGTAACTGCCATCATCCCCAGATCACAATAAAATCCGTGTATTACCGCATTAATCTACTAGCGCCGAGGTAGGCCACTCCTCACTGCACAAAAATCCATCTCCTTTTTTCTGCCTAGAAACGAAAATCAAAATAAAAAGGAAAATAACTCTTTTACGTACTCACTTATCTCGGCGGACACCCGAACCACGCCAAACGTGAAAGGATCAAAGAGGTTGTGAAAGAAGAATGAGGCACCGTAGTGGAGGGCTCCGGAATAATTTTGACCACCTGGGGATCTTTAACGTGCACTGACATCGCGCAGCACACGGGCGCCTTTGCGTTCCGCCTACATCGAAACTTAGAAGCTGCTGCCAGGTTTGAACCCGGGTACCCCGGCTCAGTACACGAACCCGTTAACCACTGAGCCACCATGGCGGGTTTTTCTGCCTAGCCCTGGCTGCAGGTTCTGAACACTGTTTCGCTCCTCTTTGCGAACACGGACGAACTAATATTACCTACATGCCGTGGTGTAATGTACACACCTGGAGGAGAACAGACTTTACCTCATCGGTCTTTCGCAAACGTTGCCATCTCTGAGCACAAAAAGTTCGAATATGAGTTGCTTAAGTGCTGGCTTGGAGCCACTCGTAGAGAAACGTCCCGACATTCGCAATTCGTGCGCTTGTCACACAAGTTATTTTGCTCTTTCCCCTTCAATCGAATTGCAGCAACAGCACTGACGACGGCGCCTCTATTTTGGCGACATCGGCTTCTTAACGCGATTTCGTTAAAACTGTGTGCTTCTCACAACAAATAATAATAATTAGTTTTTGTGGAAAGGAGATGTTGCAGTATCTGTCTCACATATCCGCGGACACCTGAACCGCGCCGTAAAGGAAGGGATAAAGGAGGGAGTGAAAGAAGAAAGAAAGAAAGAAAGAAAGAAAGGAAGAAAGAAAGAAAGAAAGAGGTGCCGTAGTGGAGGGCTCCGGAATAATTTCGACCACCTGGGGATCTTTAACGTGCACTGACATCGGAAAGCACACAGGTGCCTTAGTGTTTTGCCTCCATAAAAGCGCAGCCACCGTGGTCGGGTCCCAACTTGGGAACTCCGGATCAGTAGCCGAGCAGCCTAACCACTGAGCCATCGCGGCGGGTAATAAAAAAAAAGTTTTTGCCTCCACCACCACCACCTTGTACTCACAGCGTCACTGAGGTGTCCACTGACCCTGTTAGCCAGTTCGACGTGCTGCTCAGTAGCTGCAGCCGGCCACACACCGCTGAAAGACGGGCAGTGCGGCTAGAAGTGCCTTCGCACTAAAAACCATGTGTAGAAGCGGCAGTTAGCTTGAAAATTCCTGGCCTGCTTTTGCTTGGCTATTATAGGAAGGAAAATATATGCAGTGAATTTCTGCACCATCGGCCCACTAAATGGTGTTCTCTAAGGTGCAGTGTTTTGAGAGGCCGCAGTCTTTTAAATCATAAGCGGTGGGTATGTTTGCAATGCTCAAGTTATAGCCTAGTTTAGAGAGAATAATGCGTCACGAACGACGAAATTTTGTAGAAAATCGCTACTAAAACGTTTGGTTTGTTTATGTATGACGTCGTAAGAGCGCAACTGCACGTTCAATATCGCGAGAATGCAAATAGAAAAAAAAAGTATAATGATAATGATCACACATGCATATGAAGTCGCTTCGGCTCTTGCGCACCCACGTCGCCCAATTCGAGGCAGACACTACGCAGAGCTCCCAACAACTTTTGTTCTGATGCGATCGAAAACTTCACTATTTCTCCAAATTTGCGTCAGGTCAGGTCAATACAATCACGACAGGATGAGCTGGATGACTAATCGCGGCGTAATAACTTAATTTTCTACGGCATTCCAGATGCCGATGAAAATTGGCAGGACACTAAAGAAAAACTGACTTCTATTCTTACCGACTGCCTTTCCGACTCTCTTTCCCCCCATGCTATTGAACGCGCGCACCGTTTAGGTACCTCCAGTACTGTCAAATGTCGTCCGGTCATTGCGAAATTTGTGAATTTTAAAACGAAAGAATCGATCCTCTCCTAGCGCAACAGCCTAAAAGAAAGCATGGTCACACTTACTGAAGATTATTCAGTCGCAATACGCCTCGCACGCAAAAAGCTTCTCGATTTTGCGAAGATTGGTTGGTTGGTTCTTGGGGAAAGGCAATGGCGCAGTATCTGTCTGATATATCGTTGGACCCCTGAACCGCGCCTTAAGGGGAGGGGATAAAGGAGGTAGTGAAAGAAGAAAGGAAGAAAGAGGTGCCGTAGTGGACGGCTCCGGAATAATTTCGACCACCTGGGGATCTTTAACGTGCACTGACATCGCACAGCACGCGGGCGCCTTAGCGTTTGTGCTGTGCGATGTCAGTGCACGTTAAAGATCCCCAGGTGGCCGAAAAGCCAACCTGATTCTCCCACCCATAAGACGTGCTAGAACAAGTTACTTATGAACAACAAAATGTCACATGTACGACTCAAACACAAATAACGTAATTAGCATTGATGCACGCAGAGCACGTGCCAGTTCAGCCTCTGCCGCTAGCTCGGATCGCACATCCTAGGTATGCGAGAGGGGTAGTGGTCAGGCATTCACAGCGTCAGTATCGGTTCTTTTTACTAACGTCAGAAGCGTTCTTAACAAGTATAACTCTCTATCATCAGCTATCGACACTTGTTCCGCTAAAATCATCGCGTTTACAGAAACTTGGCTCACTGCGCATGTTCGCGACACTGATATCTTTATCGATGCTCATCGCTTTTCGTTCTTCCGCTGTGATCGGGGCACGCAGAGAGGCGGCGGTGTGCTTCTCCTTATTTCTAACGATATTCCATCATCATGTATACATCTCCAGACTAATCTAGAAATAGTATGGGCTGCGCTCACTCTTAATCACCTGAGGGTAGTAATAGGAGCATGCTACCGTCCACCTTCCTCGTCGCCTACGTTTAGTAACGAACTTTACGATGCTATTAATATCGTCGCAACACGCTTTCCTTCATCCCCACTATTCTTATTCGGCGATTTCAATTTTTCGAACATAACATGGAATACCGACTCCCCTTTAATGTCCCCGTTCTCTTCTCAAGGTCGCGAATTTTTATGTGTGCTCAGCCTTCTCGCTAGTGCAATTGTGCACACAAGCAGCTATAACAACTGACAGCGCGTCGAATACACTAGATTTAATCTTGATAAATCGATCTGACATAGCCTCACCTATTACATACCTGCCGGGCATCAGCGACCACTTGCTAATGAAATTTGACATTAACCTAGCTCCTCCGAATTCTAATATAAAGAAAAAAATTATACGAGACTACAACAAAGCAAATTTTCAGGTGATAAATAATGAGCTGTCTCTTTTTATCGATGTTTTCCTTGATAGCTTTGATAACCGTAGTGTTGAAAACTAACTCGAGCATGTTCACAGCTAAAGTCTCCCAACTCACTGAACAATACATTCCTCAGCGCACTGTTACCACCCACTCAAACGCTCCCTGGTACAATAATCACATTAAGCGCTTATCTAACAAAAAGAAACGCCTCTATCGCATCGCAAAGCTCTCCCCAACTAGTGAGCGTTGGGCTTCGTATACGGCAGCTTCCAACACGTATGTTCAGGCGCTCAAAGACGCTAAAAAGCACTTCCACTCGCATGTTCTGCCCTCTATGTTAACGACCAATGTGAAAAAATTCTGGCGGGTCATTAATCCTTTCACCGATGATAGCATCGCTTTATCCGACCCATCAGGCAACCCCATTCCTTCCGATATTTGTGCCACGATTCTGAACCACGCATTCACTGACAACTTTACAGCCATGTCTGATGTACATATGCCACCAACTCACCACTTCAACTATGTATCCATGCCACCTATAGCTGTTGCTACTCCTGGTGTCGATAAGCTTATTGATGCACTCAATGTTCATTCCGCTCCAGGTTACGACTGCATTAACCCAAAGTTCTTAAAAAGCACTTCAGCTTATTCTTCCATTATCTAACTAAACTTTTCCAGCAATCACTTGACCAATCAACGCTACCTACCGTGTGGAAAATCGGAAAGGTGGTTCCAGTCTACAAATCCGGTAGCAAAGCTTCCGCTAATAATTATCGTCCCATATCCCTTACCAGTACTTGTTGCAAAATGCTTGAACATATAATATTCACCAACCTTGTTAACTTCCTCGAATCTGACTCCTTTTTTACGTTTCGCAACACGGTTTTCGAAAATCTTACTCTTGCGAAACACAGTTAATATCGTTTACACATGCATTGCATCATATTCTAGACCTATCGTCACTAGCTGACTGTATATTTCTAGACTTTTCAAAGGCTTTTGACAAGGTATGTCACAAACTTTTACTTCACAAACTAAAACAACTGAATATTGACTGTAACTTATTGAAATGGATTGAATGTTTTCTACTTAATCGCTCACAATTTGTTTTTGCTAACGGTTTCAACTCCAGTTTTACCGAGGTGTCCTCCGGGGTTCCACAAGGTTCGGTTCTTGGACCCCTACTGTTTCTAATTTACATTAATGATCTTCCCTCTCTTGTTAACTCTCATATTCACCTATTCGCTGATGATTGCGTCATTTTTAGAGAAATAACCAACGCTAACGACGTTACATTACTTCAGTCAGACCTCAACACAATAGGGAACTGGTGCAAAGATTGGTTGATGCAGCTAAATATTAACAAATGCAAAGTCATGCGTGTATCTAGAAAAACTTCCGCCCCGCCTCACTACTACATTGATAACATCTCATTGGAATCAGTCTCGTCATATAAATACCTAGGCGTTCACATTTCTTCAAATCTTAATTGGTCTCTTCATACCGAGAACATAATTAAAAATGTTAATCGCATGCTAGGCTACTTACGTCGTAACTTTTTTAATGTCCCTTCGAATTTGAAACTATTGCTTTATAAAACACAAATACGATCTAAACTTGAGTATGCAACATCTGTATGGGACCCTGCCCATGGCAACTTAATTAATGATCTTGAGATGGTTCAAAATAACTCTGTACGTTTCATCGTTGCTAACTACAACCACATAGCGAGTATAACTGCTATGAAATCTAATCTATGCCTCCCTACACTGACATCGCGTAGAAAAGTGTTTCGTCTCGCCCTGTTCCACAAGCTGTTTCATCATCCTGCTTTACGTGATCACCTCATCCCCCAGCCAATTTATGTATCCCGCCGTATTGATCATAATCTCAAAGTTGGAATTGTGTCATGCAACACGAAATGCTTCTCGCAGTCATACCTGCCGCGAACCTCACATGACTGGAACCACCTTCCCGCAGAAGTTGCTGGCATTGTAAATTATGAGCAGTTCCGCGTAGCAATAGCTAACATTGTATATTCAGATGCTTTTTAAACTTTCTTGTAACCAACTGTATTTTCTCACTGTTTTTGTATATTTACCACTCCTCCTCTGTAATGCCACTGGCCCTGAGGGGTAATGTAAATAAATAAATAAATAAATCTGTGCACTGGACTAAAATTTCAAATCATTCTTATGTAATTACCCTCGGTAGGTGATGAGTTCACACATAATAACAGCGCGGTTTAAGCCAATCTAGTTTAGCGGACCTTCTGTGCCTACAAATAGAAATAATCGTTGCTATCGGACGCAGACAAAACGCGAATGTCACGCAAACCATTCGGCAAGAACGATGATTTGAATTCCTGACAACTAAAAAGGAACCATAGGCTTATGTGGTCAAGGCTTTAACCATTTAGGAGTGAGTTTATAAAGGTTGTCTCTGTTTTTAGATCGCACCTAGCATGCAATGACGTACTGAGAAACACTTGAACAAGGGAAGCAAGCAAATCCCGTGCAATTTACCATTAGATCCAAATTTAGAAAACATATTAAACAAAAAAATCTTGTGTTTTGCAGTCAGTAATATTTTATTCAGCGATGAGGTGGTTTGACATGACATTAAATAAGTGAGGTTGTGTGAGCTGAAATGGTTTGTCGTGATCTAGATTATGTCTTCAAATATGGTTTTGGCAAATTTTGTCGGGTGATTTTCTTTTCTCATTAGCGAAATTTATTCCAAATAATTGCATTTTACTAAATGCAGAAAATCGTCTGCTCTCGAATGTCAACAACGAAACACCGGAGTGTATTCCACACAGCGATTACCCCAGAACGGCGGAGCGCTTCAGAAAGCAAATAAGGACAACTCAAGATCACTTTCACTTCCTCAACGAGGCGGGTGTTTATATCAGCGCAGAACGAAAATCATAAGTTTTGTCAATATTGGTTACGAAAACAATCGCATCATTCATTTTTATCCTTTTGCTTAAAGACTTCTTTCTTTTCAAGGTCATTTTTTCGAATAATTGGTTGACAAAATTAAGAAGTCATGGCTAATGCTCATGACTTCAGGCTTGCGGTTTCCATGTTGCTCAGTTTAAGAACAAAATCGCCTTTCCAGTTTGGAAACGTAGTTTATGAGAGAGTGTGCGACCGCTGCACGATGTCAGATAACAGAATAAAATAACAGTGTATTTTATGTATTTAACATTTTTGTACGGCTCAAAATTTAGCACCAGATTTTTTCCTTCGTAAGCAGTGATAATCAGCTGTTTTCTTCATGTCAATAAAAGTGTTTTTTCTTAACAATCCTATAATTTCCTGCAATAAACAAAAGATTTTTGTGCACAGCATCATAAAATAGCCAATTTTCTCGGGGCAACAAGAGTGCTAAAAGTTATTAATAGGCAATCAATGCGACTGATGCAAAAGGAAATGTGTTAATACATGGGCTCGGATTTATTTAACGCTTTGTGTTCACACAACAACGAAAGCTCTTTATTACACAGCTGTGGTGGTTTAGATCTCCCGCAGTTCCGTGTGACTTGCGTCATGCTCGTCAGATAGCACTTCCCGCTGTGCCGTGTGACTTGCTTCATCATCGTCAGATGGCGCTTCCTTCACGCCGTTCTGTGTGTGTTTCTTCTAGATTGTAAGGTGGCGCTACCTTTCACCTTTATTTTTTTTCGTGCGGGGGCGGGGGGGGGGGGGCGGTCAGATGTTTTTTTCTTGACTGCCTGCGTGCTCTAGCGTCTAAAAGCGGTGCTACAAAGCCGGTGACGAGTTCGAACTTAGGCTCGCACTGGCCAGTGCCCCGTGCTCTTGCGTCTGGATAGGATAGGATAGGATAACTTTATTGAGCTCTAGCGCAAGTGCTTTTATGCGGTTCAGATGAGTCCATCTCCGCATCGGTCGGTTGCCCCTATTCCAGGGCTCCGCTGGATGCTGCCGTCAGCTGACATCGCCGTATCAGACCGATCTGGTCATCGTCGCAGTAGCTGGGGAGCATAACCTACCATTAGTCCGCAGTTGGGTTTGGTATAATTGGAACGACATCGACTTTTTGACATGTCCATGTTATGCGGTACAGTGTAGGTTTTTCATGGCACCACCGACACTTGTTTTCGTAAAGTGTGGGGTGGATTTTAGTTGGTGTGTTTAGGTTTGGATATGACCCCGTTTGTAGTTGTCTCCAAGTGATAGCCGCTTCTTTGTTTAAAGATTTGTGCCGTGGTCTGTACCGCATCTTGCTGCCTTTGTAGTTGTTTAGCATATGGCCGAGTTTTCCTGAGGTACTGGCAGAGATTCCCCAAGGTCGTTGACGTTGGGGGCTCGGTAGTTAATATGTCCTCGATCTATCCTGTCGGCCTCTTGTTTTCCTGCCATCCCCGTGTGCCCCGGTTCCCAGATGATTCTATGTTTGATTGGTTCTGCATCTGTCTGTTGTGTCTTGCAGTCCACAGAGCGGAGTATGCGGAGCGCTCTGTGAGCGACTCTGCCGCATAGGTAGTTGCGGCAGGCTGCTTGTGAGTCAGTAAGAATTGTCAGTGATCGCCCAATGCGATAGCCCTCCGTTGCCGCTAGAGCGTCGGCCTCCTCCTCAGCCTCGGCTATCGTGCAGTCTTGCAATGAGGCGCTGGCAATCTCATGTAATTCCGAGTCGACTACAGTTGGCACTGCGTTGTTGCTGTCTTGCCCCGTTTGGGTCTGGACTACCACGCGCTAAGGAAAGTTAATGAGCGCGATATTTAAAGCACAGCGCGAGTGGCTAGAAAATAACATGTGGGGTGAAATCCTGCGGTGATTGCTGGCTGCTTAAGCAGTGACAAGGGAAGCTTATCTGTTCGAGCCACTGCTGGTAAAAATCTTGCTCGTGGCTACAAACATGTTTCTGTCACTTCCAGATATGGGACGTCACACGGAAAAAGGAAAGAATGTGCGCAAACGGGTGTTCTACTGGAACGCAATAAAAAAAGAAGCGGCTGAGTACGGTGACACCTTGTTGGTGAAAATGATCAAGTGGAGCCAAGCGCCCTTAAATATGCAAAGAGAGGGAGCTTATTGAGACTCATCGTCAAGCCACGAAAACACTGAAAGAGATCTCTCCCACTGCCCAGAACAAAAAAAAATATTTTCGGCATACGAGGCATCATGTAAAGCAGCCACTAAATTTGTCGATAGAACAGCCTTTCTGCCACCATCTACGGATACTCTGAAAATTTGATATGCCTCTCTAACAATGTATTTCATCCTACAGAACATTTAAAAAGGCAGGTGGCCTAGAAATTAATCTTTTAGCTCCTGGTGTTTCTGATGGTTACATTTCCTTACATTTAAAGAAGAATATGCAATGTCCTAAATATGATGGATACTTGGGTCCAATTAGATCTGCAATCAGTGTTCTTGCCACATGTTCTCTGGTAAAATTATCGTAGCCATTAATCGTGCCAAACTTACCAAGCAACTACGCGGGGCCAGCTTGTCTGAGCGGTACACACAAAGCTGCTATATACACGAAAGCAAGAAATCGGAAAACCATAATAGGCTTGCTTTACATGCCTGGTGTTGGGCAGTCAGAGTAGAAAAAGGAATAGGAAAAACACAAAGTGCCAGCGTGCTGGGCTCTTTTTGATAATAAATCGTCAGCCGAAGAACGGTGAAAGCTGGCAAGAGAATCTGAGGTTGTATAACTTTACAAGACCTGCCGTTAGTGTTTTGAAAACGTTTGGCTGATAGACCGCGGCGGCCAGCACTTACTTTGTTATAGATAAAGGTAGTACGTGGCGGAAATTCTTGAAGCGCCGACCAATCGTTTAAAAAATGACGTTGCGGCCCCGGCATACGGGGGCCTTGTTTACCGTGTTACGTGGCGGAAATTCAAGCGCCTACCAATCGTTTAGAAAACTACATTTAGGCCCCGGCTTACGGGGTCCTTGTTCAGCCTTTTTACGTTGCGGAAATTCTTCAAGCGCCGACCAATCGTTTAAAAAATTACCTTTAGGCCCCGCCTTACGGGGGCCTTGTTCAGCGGGGCCGAAACGTCATTTTTTAAACGATTGGTGGGCGCTTGAAAAATTTCCGCCATGAACATGCCCGACCAGACGGGTTTCCTTCAAAGCCTGGATTTCATCGCACTTCGTGAGGCGTATGGCCAACTGATCATCACTGAGATTCAAGGTGAGCAAGGCCCCAGTAAGCCGGGGCCGAAACGTCATTTTTTAAACGATTGGTGGGCGCTTGAAGAATTTCCGCCATGAGCATGCCCGACCAGACGAGTTTCCTTCAAAGCCTGGATTTCATCGCACTTCGTTAGGCGTATGGCCAACTGATCATCACTGAGATTCAAGGTGAGCAAGGCCCCTGTAAGCCGGGGCCGAAACGTCATTTTTTAAACGATTGGTGGGCGCTTGAAGAATTTCCGCCATGAACATGCCCTACCAGACGGGTTTCCTTCAAAGCCTGGATTTCATCGCACTTCGTGAGGCGTATGGCCAACTGATCATCACTGAGATTCAAGGTGAGCAAGGCCCCCTTTAGCCGAGGCCGAAACGTCATTTTTTAAACGATTGGCGGGCGCTTGAAGAATTTCCGTCATGGACATACACGACCAGACGGGTTTCCGTGAAACCTTGGATTGCATAAAGCTAGTACCCACGGCACTCCAACGGTGCGTGGGGTTCTATAGAGCTGAGATTTCAGTGAAGAGCATAAGTGGCACATTTTCTCTGTATGCAGATTAAGTTACTCGAAGATGCAAAAAAGAAAAGCATCTGCTTAGGGAACAAACAGCTAACGTTCTAAAACCGTCCGCCTTGCCCCGGTGCAGACTACCGCACATATTTACATATTACTCGAGAAAACAGCTCTGGACTGCAATGGCCTGCCGGTGGACGCTGCGCAGCACTGCGTTCAGCTTCACTTAAAGGCTGCATCTAATCTCCTTTCACTTGAACGCTGAGGCCATCCATCATGTACTGCCCCTTTTTTGGGCGTTTGAGCTGTAAGTAATGAAATGAACATAAATAAATAGTTGGCCCATCTCTCTCTGGGTTTGGCGCACTTGTTCTGATGTTTTATGATTTGCATACTTTCACTCGGTGACTGTTCCTTTGGGCGAGATTAATGATAGCCTCTGCGCAGATAAATTTTGCTCCTATTCCGGAAACCGTCACTAAATTCGACTGATTTTCCGGCGAGTATATGTAGCGTCCTCTGCAACTTGCTGAATAGTAATGCGCTGAGAATATGTACGTCAAGTTGATATCGATAACCTATCCTGGCAAAATGGATTAGCAATGGCAATTTACAGATAAGCTGGCCCATCATCAGCGATTTAGTCATCCGCATTGTAATCATCGGCCCCCCATGGACCCTCCGCTCACAGACACAGAAAATCTTTGCACGATGAAGTTTCATAAAATGCTGATCAGTCTTGGCACTGTACAGTATGAATATTAAGTAATTGGCAGATAGGAGATCACCATTTGAACAAAATGCAATATATTTATTGCTGCCCTTCACCCTAACTACAAAGATGGCTCTTTCTCTCAAGCCACAAGTCGAGAATTATCATTCCGTTGAGTTGTCATTTCCCTGGTGTCCTTGGTTTTTATTCCGTCATTTCAATCATCTGTACTCCTCTGCAAAGAGAATATTAGGCGTAAATATGCAAAAATATGCCATCACTGGCTGTTCCATACCTTTCGTTTCTCGGAGTACAGCAGTTCTTGTCATGGATCACCTCTGTTTTTCTCAGTTTGTCTTTTTTTTCATAGGTGGTGCAATCACGTGTCAAGAATTTCTGATCTTGTGTTTCGTGAGGAACTCATCTTGCTCTCTCTTAAGTGCAGGGCTGCACTTGCCATAGAGATCGCTGGCTGTAAACGACCTTTATATTTTGCTGTAGAGGTTAATGCGGCTCCACACAGGCATGCATTTTAATGCTATTTTCACAAATGCGATTTCGACCTGCCCCCAGCTGCAAACAAAATCAATGGGAGTTGTTCTAGTGGCACGTTTATAGATAGGAAGATTTTTCGCGCAGGTTAAGATGCGTATAGAAACAAATTTAGCTAACTCATTTATGATACTCCTGAATAGATATAAAAGTTTGCACGCTTGATGAAACAGGAAAATGCTGGCACTCTCAATTGATTTAGCTACAGTGTTCGGGAGAATCTACAACCCTAAGAAATGCTTGATACTAAAAAAGAGATCGGCTGTAGCTCTGCTTGGTTGTGAATGTGGTTTTGGAGCCTAACATTTATTCCAATGGCTTCAAGGTAAGTTATCTCAGGAAATACTACTATTGCTGGCCCCGAAAAAGATTTCACTACCATTACGCACACGCCAAACGCTCGTACATGCAACACATACAAACGTCTCGCGAGCATTCCACGTGTAATGACCATATTTAGCAACAACTGTTCTCTTGGAAACCAAATATTGAACAAAAAGATAGTGACTGTATAGGCCCGACTGCAGTCGTCTCAAAAAATCCTTTTGATGCAAAAAACGGTTTACGCTCTCGCATTTTTCGCGCACACGGTATACTTTCTGTGACCACTTGCCTTCACTTGTTTTCTCGCGGCTGGAACCATCTCATGCGTAATTTTTTTTTGTATCCAAACTGTCTATTTTTTATACCTCGTACTGGAGGCGCTTTACATTTGCCAGGCTTACCCTCTTCTTCCTACTTTGTCTTAGTCGCTTTAAATGAATTTCTGGGTGTTCTTATTCGACATTATGCCAGGTGTTCTAGTCCCTTCGTGGTCGGCACTTTCTTTGCGTGAGGATTTTCTTCATACAATTCGTGCCTTCGTTTCTTCACGATGCTTATCCAGTACTTTTGCTTGCATGCTTCTGGCTATCGATTTTATTCGTTCGTTGCTTAAATGTATGTTCTTCAGCCGCACTAACTTGGTCCATTTTTTACCGGGCGCGCCCGATTTCATTGATCACTTCGTGCTGCTCATAACTCTACCTTTTCTTTTCCTTGCCTTACCCTTTCCACAGCTTGCAGTACTAGGGCAGGGTGACGTTATCGCCGGTCGTACTTCCCGCCTTTGCTCTCATTAAACTCCATTTTGATTATTCTGTAATTAGTCTATTCCTTCACAGTTTTCATTCAAGCGAGCATGCTTCCTCACAAAAGTTACTAGTGAACTTTCTTGTCCAATCACCTGAAATGCTCTTTCTTATTTGTGGCATACCTCGAATTTGTTCCTGCACTGAGGTTTTTTCGCATAAAAGTACATGAGATAATGAGTATTGGCCAAAACAAAAGTAGAAATTCTCTTTCCAGACCACTTGGTTTATACTACCCCGTTTTGTCACAAAATGACTCTTCTTTCTTTACAAAAGAGAGCATTTAAACACTGTGAGGCAATTATTTAAAACACTCATAAGGTGACAGCAGTTTTGAGATTTTTCAAAAGAAAAAAATTGCGTACAAACCGCTTTATTCGTGTGATGTCACGAGGGACGGCGAGTGGTGAGTTCCCTAAAAGCAGAAAAATACCGCATATTTACTGCATTGCTCGTTTTCAGTCACTGATATTCAGCCTAAATGCCCGTGCCACAATAATCATGCGCTTCCTGTACCCAGCACATAAACTTGGGAGATCATAACAATGGGAGATCACGCTTGTCTCGTGGTATTCCGGCTAGTTTTCAGATACATGTCTATTCTTCCGTGGACTCTGACCTCAAACTGCGGCTTCCCCAAGGCCTACCACCAAGTGAAGCAACCTTGCTGTTCCGCCTGTGACTCGGTGTCGCACTTACGAACTAGTTATATTTTGTTATTAATAACACTGCTGGTCCTGCATGGTTCATCTCCGGGGGCAACGGCATAACAGCACACATTCTTTGAGTATGCCTTGCGTAGAGTACCGAAAGTCAGAGTAAGCCATGCGGTGGAGTGTCTTGGTGCGTGCCCACTGACGGAAATAAAGATTCCCGGACATACCTATTTTCGTGCTAAATAAAATTTCGTAAAATTATTTTGTGCTAAATTAGACCCGGCATGTCCGCATTCTTGTCTCAGAGAACGTCACTGTCATTCCGAACGCGTAAAGCTATTTCACTCTATATCAACCAATTGAACGTAGTGGAAGTCTAAAAATATTAAATGTTATCTCCACTCACGATGATTTCCTGGATGGCGGCGCCGGATTGCATTCTGCGTGCTAGAATAATAAGAGAAAAGAGTGTTTTTCCTTTACTCACCTTGGCTGAAAAGTATTTGCTTATGAACCAAAGACATAGGGTAAATTATCGTGTCTCGTACGATGTCTGCATTTTTTGTTCACAAGTACTGTGTGCCGTTTCATTAAATTAGAACGCATTGTTAGAGCCGGCGCAGCGAAATTATTCCGTTTTGCCAAATTTCAAGGCTACCCTTACTACCACCCGAGAACTATAGCTGCACTGCTCTGAAACTGGCAGAGAGATGGGTTATGCTGGCCACAAATATATCCATCTCTTGCATTGATGCGCATGAAAACGTAGAAAAACCACCTCCTCGAGAAAGAGAACTAGAATACCACAAATCTAGGAAAGCAAGGAAAAAATTTCAGGGTTGCACTTGTCTGCTTAAGAGCGGAAATGCGAAAGCCTTGCCCTTTCTCTCTCTTTCCCCCTCCATTTTTCATAATTTTATTTTGTTTCATTTTTCTAATTTTTAATTATTCATTTTATATTTATTTAATGTTATTTACATCTTATTTTTGATTTCGATATTTGTTTTATAGTTCAATATAGTTAATTGAGCATTAATAATTCTTAACTAATCTTTTCCCATATCAAGGCCTACTCACGCACTACCAAATATAATCAAACTTTTGCACTTTTATCTCCTCAGAACGACATACTCGTGCGGACAACATTAACCGCATAACCGTATAATTCTTTCGTATTAAAATATGTATCGACTGGGCGCCTGCTAAATGCAGTTCGGAACTCTGTGCGCTGCACAGAGACGCGAAAGTCAGGCTCAAAGAAATGTGTTGTCAGAAAGACTCAAAGCCATGTTGAGCACGGGACTGTGTTGGCCCGTGCCCACTGAAGGAGATGAAGATTACAGGACATTTGGCTGCTGCCATTGTCGGCGTTCAAGGCCTCCCTAGCTCTGCTCCTTTTCTAGAGAGCGTCGGGCCTGCAAGATAGGCTCTTACTTTAGGGACCTCTTTTCCCATACTGACATCCATTTCCTGTTGCTTCCGTATATCCTTCACCTTTGCATCTCTTCTTCCATTTCCCCTAGTGGAAGTAGGAATTCGATTTTTTCTGCCGGTCAACCTGCCTGCGTTTCCTTATCTTACTCTTTCCTGCAAATTTCTCTCAGTCAAGGCAGCTCAATTCTTATTGCTTTTGTGTTATATAGTCCTGTCCTCCATCTTAGGCAGGAGTGAATTCTCACTGCGATATTTTAACCCTTTCCGGTCATCTGTTGGGCATCGCCCGACAATGAAAAACTACCGGTCCGTTCGGTTGTCGGGCATGACCCAAAAAACGTTTGAAAATTGGTTGCTAGGGAAAGGAAATGGCGCAGTACCTGTCTCAAATATCGGCGGACACCTGAACCGCGCCATAATTGAAGGGATAAAGGGAAGGAAGAGGTGCGTAGTGGAGGGCTCCGGAATAAGTTCGATCACCTGGGTATCTTTAACGTGCACTGACATCGCACAGCACACGGGCGCCTAAGCGTTTCGCCTCCATCGAAGCGCAGCCGCCACGGTAGCGTTCGAATCGGGAACTCCGGATCAGTAGCCGAGCGCCCTAACCACTGAGCCACCGCGGCGGGCCCGACAAAAGTTTTGCATACTGTTTCTGTAGGTAAAATCGCGCGCCATCTGGTAGGATTTGTTATATCCTGAAAATTGCCTATTTGGCTTTCCTCAGTGAATGGCAGCACAATACTACTGGAAAACATTTTTTGATCACGTAGTTTTCAGGTTCTCACTTGCCGCCAAAAACTCGAGGCATAAGTTACATTTCGGCAGACGTGTTTTGCGGAAACCTATCTAATGACTGTGTAGAAAGCGAAGATGACTTTTTCGAATGGGCCAAATTTCCATGTAGAGGAGAATCGAGATACTTCCAAAGTTATTTCTGGTTTGCTTGAAATTCTCGCATAGTAAGTTGTCTGCGCCGGGCCTGGGTGCATTACATTTCTTACGACTCTCACTGCGCTGTATTTTCGTGAGTGTGTGAACAACAAACCACCCACATATTGAGTGCTGTCAATTATCTGACCTCGAAATATTCTTGTAGCCACCAGGGCCCCATACTCGTCTACGCGGTTTTAAATGCCTGCGCGATATCATGGGAGAAATGTATCGGTGTTTGGATACTTTGGCTCATTGGCTTTCTATACAGCGATGATACAGTGATGAGTGCCGTCGAGTTTTCGTATTGCGGGACAACATGTGCTCCAAGAGCACGCGAGAGTATTATGTATATCGGGCAGCAATCTTAAGGTAGTGTCGTTGGGGGAAGCAAATCAAGGCTGAAATTGATCAGACGTTGCAGGTTGATACTAAGTCATACAATGCTTTATAACGAACGGTTTCACGCAACTAGGGATAATAGAGGCTGTAAGAAAAAAAAATGTCCGACATCGTTGTGTTTCGAACTACCCTATTTACAACTTCTTGAATCAGGGCCAGAAACAAATTTTCTGTTTTTATTTTATGCGTTATTTTCTGTCACATCAGCAAAACATTAGGTAATATGAACGACACTTTTGTGCAACTGCGCGTCAGGAAACCGCCAAATGAGCCAGAAGGTCATTCAGTGCGTTTTGCTGCAAAATGTAATTTTATAAAACGTGACATTGAAGACGCCGACAACAAAGAAAATAACACACAAAAGACGTTTTCGCTTTCAAAAGACGTCTTCAATATCACGTTTGATGATTCATTCCGGCAAGACGAGTTTTCGTTTAACTGTTAATTTCATTTCAACGTAATTTTATCATCCCGCAAGTTATACCTGATAATTTTTGTAACATACTTCGCGGCTCAATCAGACCCGATATGTTCAAATTTTTCTTTCAGAGAACATCCGTTGTATTCTGAACGGGCAAAGTTGTTTCAGTCTTTTTCAGTAAATAACTTGAAAACATTCAGCCACATACAGCTTTTAGTGCAAGACTCAAAAAGCATTCAGTATTATCTCCATTCACCAAGCGGTCGTCGGGGACGGTGCCAGCCTAGGTCCGCCCGTGCTGGAAAAGTAGGTGATGAGGGAGCTTTTATTTACTGGCCTTTGATGAAAAGTAGTTGCTTCATGAAGGAGAGATAGTGTGTAAACTACAGTGTGCCGTACGCTGTCTGCACCCTTTATTCACAAATACTCTGGGCCATTTCAATAAAAGCGAACGCACTGGCAGAGCCGATGCAGTGAGATTGTTGCGTTTTACAATATCGTAAGCCTACCTTGACCACCACTCGAGAATCATAGCTCTGTGGAGTGGGCTACACTACTCCGCACCTGCATTGCTCGAAAACCTGCGGCGCGATATTGGGTTATGCTGTGTTTTCGCTTTTCGCTGTCTTATCGCGTGTGGCGTGGGTCGGACAGTGCCCTCCGTGAGACCGAATGCTGACGACGCCCCCGCGGAGAAATTCCCGGCAAGGTGGGCGCATTATCAAGTGAGAAAAGCCAACCGGAACCCTCATGGGCAAGCTAGGCTTAGCTCGGCGCTGCCGAGCGAGGTCGCGCTACGCGTCTGCATAAATTCTGAGTTGTCGACGACAGCTACGCGGATGCCCGCTGTGTTGCCATTTGACGCAGCCTCCACGTCCACGCAATCGTCAGCGCCTCTGGGCCTCCAGCCTGCGCTGTATTCCGATGCTACGACTTTGGCCTGTACCATGGACTGCTCCACCGCCTCCGTGCCCGCGGCACTCCCGCAAAAAACTTTGCCCGTCGCGCCAGTTCAGTATTCCCATCAAGGGCCGTCACCAGCGTCTGAGCCTCCTCCACAGATGCCTCCCGTGACTCAAGGCTCTCTTCCGCCTGCTGCGAACTCGTTCCGCGTTACCATCAAGCCTACAGTGCGCTTTGATATGACTGCCATCCCTGCCCGGAATGTTCAAGCCACAATTGACCACGCTCTTGGCTCTTCGAACTACTGCGGGTTTGTCGTCCATCGCCCATCGAACACCATCACGGTAAACTTGTCATTCTTGATGGACGCCCAGGAACTTTGTGCAGTTACGCGGATCCCCCTGGATGACAGCAAGCATGTCCCGGTGCAAATATATTTCGCATCTGGTCCTGACACACTCCGCTGCATGGTTTATCATGTCGACAGCACGAGCCCTCCCGAGGAGGTGCGCGCAAATATTCGCTGCTCAACTCACGTTGTACTGCAAGCACGGCCTATGGGTCGCCGGGGCTCATACCTGCTCCTCCTGCAAGGCCCGTTGACTCTCCCGAAGTACCTTACCTACTACGGTGCGATTGTCAAACCACAGCCCTTCCGACTTCGTCGAATTTTTGTCACTGCCACAAAGAAGGACATATGCAAAATACCTGCCCTAATCCAGCAGCTGTGGCCGACATGAATGGACCAACAGTTCTTTGTGCCCTGTGCAAATCGCCGGACCATGACATTCGCTCTCCCGCTTGTCCAAAGAAGAAGCAAGCGAAGAAGTTTCACAAGTCGCCTCCAAAAATGGATGTTCCTACAAGCAATCGCTTTGCAGCTCTCGCATGTGATGACAACGCCTTCCCTGAACTTTCTTTATCTGAGCCCGCTGCTCACCATACGTCTCCTCACCAGCGTACATATGCACAAGCGGCTCACCTTCCCGGATCAAATGGTACGCCAAAACGTCCAGTGCATCCATCACATGTGGATACCACAGATGAAGACACAGCTTTAGACAATGCAATCGCGGAGGCTCGCTGCCGACTAGACGAACTCACCCAGCGCCGGGAACAGCGTCGTTCTCAATCCTCTCGAAGAATTCTAATAACTCGGGAGGAATCATCAGAGGAATCAACTAGGGTAAGCACTGAGCCAAAATCAGGTGCCGACCACGTGTTAGCCGTGGCTACCCCGACAGTGGATAAGATATTAGCGCTGATGAAGCAGGTGACATCCCTCATCGTGGAAGCTCTTCGGCCTCGTCATGGATAGCGCATCATCATCGGTGGTGGTGCAGTGGAACTGTCGAGGATTCTCTAATAAGGCCTTTGAAGTGAACATCCGCCTTCGCGACGGAAAGCTGAGGGCATGGGCGTTCCTACTGCAAGAGCATAATGCACTCCCACGCCTTTCAGGTTTCTGCGCATACCATTCACCCTCTATCCCTGATCGCCGTTGCACCGCCTCCTCCCTCAGCCCAGGTAAATCTGCAATTTATATTCACAGTTCAGTTCCGCACACACCGCTCGACCTTTCACGGTGGTGCAACACACGTCAATAGGTCGTCGCCCTTCTCGTAAATCCTGCACGCACACCTCTTGTCCTAGTTTCTTTTTATAGTCGTCCTGGCTCCGCATCTCCCAATCTGGGATGGGATCGTTTTCTACTTTCTACCAACTCGGGTATCCCTATTCTAGTTGGTGGTGACTTCAACGGCGCACACACTGCGTGGGGTTACCCATCGGATTCCTCAAGCTGGTGCACACATCCAAGGGTGCTTTTCGGATCATTCCTTTCAACTTTTAAACCACCCGAATACTTCTACCCGCCCACGAGGTGGCCCGTATTCACCTGATTTGACTTGGTGGTTAGGCCCCCGTAACCCTCGTTGGGCTGTTGATTCTGATACTTGGGGTAGCGATCACAGCCCTATTTTTATCTCCCTCACGCCTACGCGTCTGCGGAAAATACGCCGCACTGTACGAATAACGTCATGGGACTCTGCACGCGCAGACAATCATTTATCTACATTCAACCCCTCTTCAGCATTGTCTACTCTCTCTGCTGTTCTCGCTACTCACACTATTACCACTACTGTAAATGAAGACGACCCAAACCCGGACAAACATCTCTTGAATCTGTGGGCTCTTCGTCGCCAGGCGGATCTTTACGTTACTCGTCACCCCGATGACCCATCGGCTCTTCCTACTCTTCACCGCGCTACCGCACGGGCGCGGCGCAATGCAAAGCGGCTAGGCAGGCAACGCTGGGCTGCATGGTGTGCCCGCCTGTCCTCTACGCAGGGCAATCGACATCTTTGGAGAGCGTTTCACGCCATGGAGCGCTCTTCTCAGGTTGCAGATTACACAGAGAGCATTCGCCTCGCGCTAAATGTGGATGAGGACACATTTGCACAACAAGTGGCCCGTCAATTTTTTTCCAAACCATGACTGCACAGCTACGTCTCCACCTGACTTATCGGTTACAGAGCCCTCCGATGGGATTACTTCTGACCTCACCATGGCAGAGCTGCTGGCCTCCATTGAACGTTTAAAAACTACTACTCTCCCGGGCACGACGGCATATCTAACTACTTATTCCGTAACTTGGAAGGGGGGGCTTTGCAAACCCTACTTGATACTTTTAATGAAGTGTTGCTTTCTGGCGTCATGCCGGGAGACTGGAAGCATTCTATTGTTCCAATATCCAAGGTAGGTCAGCCTCCAGTATCTCTTTCAGCCCTTCGCCCAAATTCCCTTACGCCTACCATCTGCACTCTCAGTGAAATCATCGACCAACGGGTGGCAAATAGAGCTCGAAAACAGTCTCTCAAACTTCATCGTTTAAAGACACTTCCACCGTGGTCCTATTGCCAGCTCACTGACAATCGCCCCACTGTTTCCCCGTCGTATCAGCAGCGTATCTGCCTGAAGGGTGCATATTATACACGAATGCATCACATTCTGCAGAGAGGGGAGTTACTGCTGTGTATAGTCCATCTCATCCGCATCTCAACTCTCGCGCGACGTATACTGCGGATACGTGCACTCCCCTGGCATTGGAACTTCAAGCCATTTATAATGCCATTCCTTCCCTTCCTCTCGTTCCAACATTCAATACAGTTCATATTTACACCGACTCCCGCGCCGTCCTTAAACAGCTTAAGGCTGTTCGACGAACGTGCCAGATTCCACAATTCATGTGCTCTGCGCAAAGTATCCATGTCCTGTGCGCATACACTGGATTCGCGGCCATGCCCAGGATCCACATAACATTCAAGCGGATGCTATGACTCATCTTCATACATTAGACGATCCGTCACCTTCCCCTCTTCCCCCAGATCCGTTCCTGTCCCATGTTTCCGATTCCAAAGTTCTGCGCCAGGGAACACGCGCTCTAATTCCTCCGTGTTCGCACCCTCTCCCCCGTAGTCTTACTCGGCAGGAGGAGGTATCCGTGCGCCGGATTCGGGCAGGGGCGGCTCTGACACCATCTGTCCGTCATCGGTGGCATGCCAAAGATCTGCCAGCACCTGACAGGTGCCCTCACTGTGGCGCTGCACCGGGCATATGTGATGTGCGGCACTTGTTATGGACGTGCCCAGCGACGGCTGCTATCAGAAAACGGCTCCTCAGGGAGGTGGGCCTGCGGTGGAACCGCGAAAGTGACTACGTGAAGTGGACTATGGACAACCATTTCATTAGCAACCTGTGCGACTACATCAGCGCAACGGTTCTTCACTCCTTCTTTTAACTTTCAATCCTGTGCATTCCTTCCCCCCCCCCCTTCCTTTTTCAACTTATGCCTCATGGCACACTTCTCGAATAAAAAAAAATCTGCACAATGCACAAGGAACGATTACAAAAACTCCAGAGAACAAAAAAGGAACAATCCGCATATGTGGCGCAGCATTAATCATTCAGCGGTGAATTTATAAAGGCTGTCTGTTTTTTACATGACACCTAGCACGCAAGGACATACCAAGGTACACTTGCGCGAGAGAAGAAAATATAGTGCAATTTTCTTTAGGTCCAAATTAAAAAAAGCATATTCGAAGAAAAAGATTTCGGTTGTTTTGCTGACAGTTATCTTTTTTTTTCTTCCGCAGAACGAGCGAATTCACATGATATTAAATAAGTGAGGTTTTGTGGGCAGAAACGATTTGTCCTTATCTATAATGTTTCGGCCGGGGGTTCATTCAGACCGCAATGGGCGACTGAAACCAGCTGGGGTCCAATTCCCGAGCATTAGACGCATCCACCTCGTTCTCTTAATCTTCTGCGTTGTCAGCGATGCCGACCATATAGAATAGGCATCGCCTCTTCATGGTGATCACAATACTATATTGAAAAATGTTTTTCGCAAATTTTCTCGCGTGTATTCCTACGCTGCGAATAATTTCAAATTTATTCAGACTAATTTAAGTTTATAAATGGCACAAAAATGCCTTTTCTCAACTGTCAACAACAATAGACGAGCATATTCCATAGAGCGGTTAACACAGATTGGCAGTAGGCGTCGGAGACAAATGAGGTCAACCCAAGATAACTTTCACTTCCTCGAGGAGGCGGATACTTCAAATCAGCCCAGAATGAAAATCACAATTGTTTCCGCTGGCTGCGTTTTTATGGAGGAAAAACGCTAAGGCGCCCGTGTGCTGTGCGATGTCAGTGCACGTTAAAGATCCCCAGGTGGTCGAAATTATTCCGGAGCCCTCCACTGCGGCACCTCTCTCTTCCTTTCTTCTTTCACTCCCTCCTTCATCCCTTCCCCTACGGAGCGGTTCAGGTGTCCAACGATATATGAGACAGATACTGCGCCATTTTCTTTCCCCCCAAAAAACCAATTATCAATTATTGTAAGTGTTTTCAACATAGTGCGCACAAACAATCACATCATTCACTTTGATCATTTTCCTTAAAGACTTCGTTGCTTTACAAGTTCATTTCTCGAAATAATTCTTTGAGAAAATTTATGCTTAGTTCTCACGACTTCAGGCTCGAGGTTTCCACGCAGCTCATTTTAAGGTCGGAACAGGCTTTCGGGTTTGGAAACATAGTTTACAGGACAGAGTTGTGACACTGCTTCCTGATGTCAGATAACAGAATGAAACGTGTTAGTTCCGTGATATATTTCGCCTCACATATTACACCCAGAAATCTATTCGTAATCAAGAAATGAGTTCATTAAAGAGCTCTTAGGCAATCGTCAGATCGATCGTTTGAGTGCGTTAGAGGCCAAACTTCCGTTATGTCCGAGTGTTACGCACTACAGTTCGTTATATCTGACGTGAACACAATACGTTGCTTGCATCCGAGGTCTAGTCTCGAAAGTTCTTCATAGCCGAGGTGTTATACTTAGGATCCTTTTTTCCGAGACAACGCATGAGTGTTCGTTATACACAATGTGGCATAATTAGGTTCGGTATATCCGAGGCGGTATGCTAATGTTGTCTATATCAGATTGCACCTGCAGGTCATTGTATGTTTCTCCAATATTATCTGGGATTGGCATTTGCGCTGCGCAGTATACCCAAAGCGCTTCGAGCATAAAATTGATTATTTTGTCTGCTGATCGGAAAGTTTGGCATGCAGAGCTCTTCCACATTGATTACTCCTTTCTGAGATAATTAGGCAAAAAATGCATTGTTATTGGAAAAAAATTCTTTCCGTGCCAGTCAATAGATATATTGCGTATTTAACATGTTTGTTAATGTCTCTAAATTTTACCGCAAGATTTTTTCCTACGTAAGCAATGATCATGCTGCTGTTCTCTGTGTCAGTTAAAATGTATCTTTTTATCTACCTTTTGACGCCCTGCAAGAAATCAACTTTTTTTTATGGGGGAAACATTTATTATCCAAACCATCATGGAACAGCTTGTTTTCGCGCTGCAAAAAAAGTGTTAAAAATTGGTAATAGGTATTCTTAGTGACTGACGCAGGAGGGATTTGTTTAGCACTTTGTCTTCACAACCAACTCACCTCACACCAGTGAAAGTTCTTTGCTACCTTCTCTGATAGTTTACATCTCGGGTCGTTCCTTGTAAGTTGCTTCATTATCGTCAGATGGCATTTCCTTTACGCCGTTCTGTGTGAATTGCTTTTAGAGCGTCATGTGGCGCTACCTTGAACCTTTATTTGTTTTTGTAGGGGGTGGGGCGGGGCTAGATGTTCTTTAGGGTTTCACTTCCTGCGTACTCTAGCGTTTGAAAGCGGTCCAGGAAAAATGGTGACGAGTTGGAACTTCGTCTCGCACTGGCCAATGCCCCGTGCTCTTGTGTCTGTACTGCCACGCGCTAGGCAAACTTAATGGAAACGATATTCAAAGCACAGCACGAGTGGCTGGCAAACAACGCGCGGGGTAAAAGGACGCGGCGATGGCTGACCGCTCTAAAGTAGCGACATGCGAAGCTGATCCGTTCGCGCCACGGCTGGTTAACATCCTGCTCGAGGCTGCAAATATGGTAATTTTGTAGCGAGAGCTACACTACGCTAGCTCTTCGAGCCTTCAGCGTGGCAGCCCCTTGAGCTGCGTGGCCGCCCTTGAGCTCCGTGGCGGCGCCGTGGCTGGTCACGTGGTTGGTCACGTGGTGGGGAGCAGCTGCAGGCGGCGCGGCGCGCCGGCGAAACCGAGTGGGGGAGGACAGGGGAGAGAGCGAATCCACGTCCAGGGACGAAGACTGAAGGAACGCCGAGCGGCGAAGGACTGACTTTGCTATTCGACTGAGCGAGTTCCACACGGCCAGCTGTAGCTGTCGCGTCACTCCAGGTTTAACCAGAGCTAAACCACAGCCATTTTTTGTAATGTCACCTCAAGCTGTGATGCTTTTGCATGGAAAAGGGATAGAATGTGCGCAAAAGGGGGAGGGGGTTCAGTAGTAACGCATTCGAAAAGAGGCGGCTGGGCAGGGTGACACCTCAGTAATAAAAATAGCGTGAGGTAGTCGAGCGCCCTCACCTGCTCGTAGAGTAGAGGCGTGATGCGTCTGCTCGTCATGGTGCGAAAACGCTCAATAAGATCAGCTTAGCCCCGCAGTACATACAAAGCTACTCTATAGCTGAAAGCAAGAAATGAGAAAGCCTGAATAGGCTTACTTTACACGCGCGGCGTTGGGCTGTCAGTGTGGAATCGGAGCTTTAGCGCACGTGCCACGTGTATTTGAAAATGTTAGGCCCTATAGACCGCGGCGACTGGCACTTGGATCGGTTTTATGGTCACGTGGCAGAGGTGAAGGTGGCACCCACGCACGGCAGCTGTGCGTGGCGCTGTGGAGCTGGAGTGCCAGTTGCTTTATACAGACAAAGTTACGCGATGCCGCGAGAAAGATTTGCACAAGAAACAAATAGTTAATTTCTTCGAACCGTCTGCCCAGCCCCAGCACAGGCTACCGCGCATATTCACTCATTTTTTCCTGAATAGCGCTTTGCTGGGGCCGTATTTTATAGGCTGTCCATTTTAAAATGGCCATTTCATGTTCGTCTAGTCCCCTGTCATTGGTCACCCAGATGTACCGGCGGCTTTCAAGTGCTCGCGAAAAGCGACCCAGCCATTGGTTGGAAGCCGACCGGACATCACCGTTGGTGAATATCGCAGCCAATGACAGCCAGTGGTCAGGTGCGATCGTGTACTGTTGACACAACGCTGTGATGCACCTCGCCAGTATCTCGATATCGCAGTCAATGCCTTCCGGTGGTGAGGTCGGTTGCCAACCACCCAACGGCCGGGTCGCTTTCCATAGGCGCTTAAAAGCGTATAACCAATGACAGAAGACCATACGCACGCGAAATGCCCATTTTAATGTGGACAGCTTATGAATTACGGCTTCTGGATTGGAAAGAGCCTGCCATCGACACTGAGCAGCACTCCGATCCACTGTACCTAAAGGCTGCATCGAGTCTCATTCGACTTGAACTCTCAGCCCATCATATGTAGCTTGAATCTCTTTGGGACGTTAAACCCCATAACACAACAAACAAAGCCATCCGTTCACGTACTACGGATCTTTTCAGGTAATAATTGATAAGTCAATAAGCATATAAACAAAAAATAAATATTCAACTCTATCTCTCGCTGGGTTTAGCGCTTTACACGGTGCAGCGCAAGTGTTCTGATGTTTTCGATTTTCATGCTTTCACTCGGCAGCTATTGCTTTGGAGCGAACACTGATGGCGTCTGTGCAGATAAGTTTTGCTGTCATTCTGAAAACCATGACTTCCAGTCGAACGATTTTCTCGCGAATAGACGTAACGTCTTGTGCAACCTGCTGAATAGTAATTCGTTGAGGCAATGTACGGAAAGTTGTTATAACCTGTCCAGACATAATGGATTAGCCATGGCAATTTACGCACAACCCTTTGTGGGACAGTGGGTCACATACGTCCCTCTTTTGCCATCGCTGCGTTTTGGGTTGTGAGCCTAAAACCACTGCATCCTTTACATTCATACTTCTCATGCCACCTCTTGGATGTCCAAACAACCTTTCGCGCTTCAGTATTAATAGTAGTCACGTGGTGGCTGCACATACCATTGTCGAAAACGAACCGTTCTCTTTCCGCGCACTGCACGTGTTTTGCAAAGGACATTAGCGCGCCATCTAGCCGCCAAATGATGAGTAGTAAGTGCCGAAATGTTTATTTGATACTCAGAATGTCTCTAAAAGTTTCATTTGCATCACTGTTTTCGGTCCTGCCCACACTAGTTCTGAAAATTTTGTCCAATATGTAATGCACAACTTTTCAGCGATACATTTCGTCGGTGTTGTATATTATTTTTATATGTTTTACAATCAGGTGGTGCCTGCCGAAAACAAGAAAAGTGAGCACACGATCCCCATTCAATGTCTGTGAAGTATCTCTTGGTGCAACTTGCTGCCTCCGTCTTCAAAACGCAAAGTAGCCTGCTGCACGTGTGTCCATGTCAGTTGTCCTAATGTCGAGAGCGATTGGATGTTGCTCAAAGATTTCTTGACCAATTTTTCACTGAATGTTGCCTCTTGTATGTTCACTTACTTGTTTTTTGTATGCCTATATCAAGTTCACATCAGATGATTAAATGCATTTTTTTCTGAAGCGGCTGTCTCTCAGTGCTCAGTAAGACACATGCGACCCACGTTTACACAGGCTTTCATAGAGCACCGGGACGCATATATCATACTTTTTTCTCGGCAACTGTTAACACTAGAGAGCCCAGATTTTGTATATTTCATTAGCAACTAATTTTAATTACTTTGCCACATATAATGGGCTGTTGGCTTCGTACATTCGTCACACCTTTTGTCCAAGAAAAAGATAAGGTGGGCCAGCATCAGCAATTTAGTCATCCACACCATAAACACCGGTCCTTCACTATCCCTCCACTCACAGAAACCGACCGCATTACCTCGTTGATTACCTTTCATAACAGACTGCATAATATTGGTACTGTCCCTGTGCATAGATGAAGAAATCAGCTCAACTAAAGGCATCATACTGAAAAAATGCAAAGTTTTAATGTTGCCCATCACCCGAAACACAACCCTATATCTTGCTGCCAAAACACAAGTGCAAATTTATCATTCCGTCTAGTCATCATTTGGGTGGCGTTCTTGGTCTTTATTTCTTCAGTTGGACCTCCTCTTCTTATCTGGAGAGTGGAGAGAAAGCGTTAAGATGTTGAAACATGCCATGTCGCATTGACACAGCACTCCTTTTTCAAAGTACTGCAGTTTGTCTCCTAATCGCCTATGTTATTCTCCTTTTCACTTTTTGGTGATATGTGGCGCTATCGTTTGTCATGATTTTTGATGTTGCGTATCTTGACTTACCTGCCGCGGTGGCTCAGTGGTTAGGGCGGTCGACTACTGATCCGGAGTTCCCGGGTTCGAACCCGACCGCGGCGGCTGCGTTTTTATGGAGACAAAACGATAAGGCGCCCGTGTGCTGTGCGATGTCAGTGCACGTTAAAGATCCCCATGTGGTCGAAATTATTCCGGAGCCATCCACAACGGCACCTATTCCTTCATTTCTTCTTTCACTCCCTCCTTTATCCATTCCCTTACGGCGCGGTTCAGGTGTCCGCCGATATACGTGACAGACACTGCGCCATTTCCTTTCCCCAGAAACCAATTATTATTATTATTAATTCCTTGACGCACTGACGTTACATTTATTTTGCACAACTCCACTTTTTATAGACATTAATGACTGAAAGCGACCTTTCTTTTTACAGTACAAGTTAATGGGGTTCCCCACGGGCATTTTAATATCATTTTCTCTAACTGATTTTCGGCATGCCCCATCTGCAAACAATCGGAGTTGTTTATAGATAGGAAGATTTTTTCGCTGGTTTTGATGTGCACTGGCGCAAATTTAATAGAATTATATATGGCACTGCTGAAGCCGCCGCGGTGGCTCAGTGGTTATGGCGCTCGGCTGCTGACCCTAAAGACCGGGGCTCGATGCCGGCCGCGGCGGTCGAGTTTCGATGGCGAAATTCTACCGGCCCGTGTACTGTGCGATGTCAGTTCACGTTAAAAAATCCCACGTCATCGAAATTTCCGGAGCCCTTCATTACGGCGTCCCTCATAGCCTAAGTCGCTTTTGGACGCTAAACTCCCATAAACCAAATCATATGGCACTGCTGAATAGATGTTTAAATTTACCCCCTTGATAAGACCGGAAAACGCTAGCACTCTGAAATGATTTAGATACAGTTTCTTGGAAATGTGGGAAGTTAAAAAATGCATGATAATAAAAAAGGCATTGGCTGTACCTCTGCCCCCGATGAGGATGTGGCTTTCGAGCTTCATTAAGATTTATACCTATGACGAGCACTGTAAGCTATCTGAAGAAGTATTGTTATTGTTGGCACCGAAAAAGCATTTCACTTCCATTACGCACACACTTAACGCGCAGACGTCCGCAAGAATTTCACGTGTAATAATTACCTAGCAGCAATTGTTCCTTTTGAAATCAAATATTGAACAAAAAGGTTTGGACTGTATAGCTTTAAAAACTCGTCTGAATTTTTATTCATTAGATTTGTGCTTTCTGCGATAACAGATTGTCAGTGCTTTCGATTAGGCACGGCTGGAGTTGTTGCAAAATGCCTTTTCTGATTCACATATTTCAAATCCCTGTAGTTATCACGCATATTCTGAAATTTCTGTAACCAATTCCATCGATTATTTCTCTCGCAACTGTGACAATTTCTTCGTTTTATAACTTTCTTTTTTCAAGACCTCGTGCTGGAGGAGCTTGACATTTTTCAGTTCAACCTCCACTCTACTCTGTCCAAGTTCCTTTGAATGAATTCCTGATTGTTCTGATTCGACATCCTTCCAGGTGTTCTCTTCCCTTCGTGGTCTAGCCGTCTTTTGTGAACATTTTTCTGAATACACTACGTGCCTCCGTTTCTTCACGATGTTTATTCAGTTCTTTTCATTTTCAGCGTCTGGCTATCGGTTTTATGTTTTGGTTCTTTAAATGTACGTTCTTAAGCCGTACTAACTTATTCTCTTTCAGTTTCTTTTCCAGGTGCGCCGGTTTTATCTTCACTTCGTACTACATTAATCTACCTTTCCCTACTCTACCTGTTGCTCTGCCTTTCGTACTGTCCTCCTCTTCCTGTTACTCTCTTTATCTCCTTCACCTTTACTTCTCTTCTTTCGTTTCCCCCAGTGCATGCAGGAGATCGATCTCTTCCTGGCCATCCTCCCTGCCGTTCCTCATACTTCTCCCTCCTTGCAAATCTCACCTCTCAAGGCAGCTCAGTTCTCGTTTTGATATGTTGTCAAGTGTTGCATCTCAGGCAGCAGTGGTCTTCCACTGCGTTATTTTAAATACGCAAACACAGCTCTCTGAACACACATTATTCGTCTCGTCACACTCTAGTTGCCATAGGCGCATTGCCCACACTCCGGCATTCTGTCATTTTTAATGGAAGGGCCAGATGGTTGGTAAAGTTGTGCACGCGCTTTTAGTGTTATCGCACACATTAACTCTTCACCATCCACGTGCCTGTTTTGAAGCGATAACCTTATTGTGCACGTTCAGCAACAGCCCTCGGGTGCCTAACAGCCAAATTCATTTCGGCGGGAGCCCCTGTGTTCTGAAAACAACAGTCATTCTGTTCTATACAACGTGACGCGACAGGCGCTCGACCAATTAAACAGTAGCATGATTTCTGAACTAAAAAAATACAAAGAATAATAAACTAGATAGGCAAATGCAAGTGAACAAAAGAAATTAAAATAAAAAATAAAAATAAAAATAAATATATAGTCAGCTGTAAAAAATGAAAACAATTTAAGATGTAAAAAAAAAACAATAAAGTAACGTTCGAGGTCACTGCTAGTAACCCGCACTGGAGGAATGCGAAAGCGTTGACGCCTAGGTCCACGTTTCTCTTGGCCCCTCTTTGCTTCACTTGTCCCTTCTCCTCACATTTACTCGATTATGCACTGATGCAAATTCAACCATTTTCCCGTGTACTGTGTGATGTCAGTGCACGTTAAAGAACCCCAGGTGGACGAAATTTCCGGAGTCCTTCACTGCGGCGTCCCTCATAGCCTGATTCGCTTTGGGACGTTAAACCCCCACAAACCAAACCAAAACATCCATTTTCCCAATAACCACAATTAATTGTCTTACTTAATCAAGTTCTATCTATTGCCAATTCTGAGTTTTCGAACATGGCGCCCCGCTTCATTTTCAAACTTTGCGACCGCGTTGGCTCCGCCCACACTTCCGGCTTTTCAAATTTGGCGCCACCGGATGCCCTGGCTCCGCCCACTTTTTGGGTCTTTTGGCTCTAATTAATTAACAAATCATTCTATCGACATCTTTTTCCTCGTTCGATTATTTCTATTTCTCATCTTTCGTTTACAACCATTCCGTTGGCGCTATGTCTTCTGAGTTCCCCATAACACTGCGGACGCATTTTTGTGGACGCGACCTTTTCGACATAGCCTAATAAAGCTTTCGCTTTAATAAATACTAGTTTCCGTGTCTCCGCTATCACGTACAAAGCGAACCCCAGACCGTTGAAGGGTCCCATTAACACTGTCTGGTCATAACTTTAAAGCCACAGCTTTGGTGTCTCCCCGAATAATTGGATTTCTCACTCATAGATCTACTTCCACATCTTTCGGTGTTATAACTTCCAGTTTTTTATCCTTTCGTGTGGGAAATCTTTTTGCCTTTCTCTCTTGGATGACTGGTCCATCTGCATGATTAGAGAAGCTTCACGTTGTGTTTTTCTCTTATTATTCACGCTCATTTTTGTGTACTATTTAGATATACGATTTTTGGGTGAATATGCTTGTCGAATCTTCTGCATGCATTTCCCAAACCTTTTTGCGGGACATTGTACAATCTAGAATACGCTTATTTGTGCGTTATCAGTTGCGAGGTTGTTATTCCTTGCATCCTGAAGCTTTATTGTTTGGAGTTTTGTTTCTCAATGGTGTTCCCACTGGCTGTGCACCTACTTGTCAAACAGCACGCAGTATGCATCGAAGAGTACCAGCACCATTTGAGATCATTAGGTCATATTGTTGCGGATTCAACGGCTTGGTAGTCGAGCGAAGCCGTATGTGGGCTGTTTCGAGACCAAAATAAAATAATTTTTAGTGCAAACGCACTACTTAACACGGTCCCAACAGAGAAACTTGTGTGAAGCCTCGAAGTAACTCGCGTGAGCTCGGATTCGTTCGGATGGAACGTCGCGCAAGCTGCAGTCAGTGGGAGGAAGCTCAGGTAAGTTCGGAGGAGCGTAGCGCCAGCTGTAGCACATGAGAGGAGGGTGTCGCGCCAGCTGCAGCCGAGTGGAGAGAGGGCGTGAAGATGAAGAGCGAGAAACGTGGTGCGTTTTTATGCCATAAAGAAGATGGGAAGATAAAACACATGCTTTCGCGCGTCTGGTTGGTTTAACTACTGTAAAACCTGACCATCTATTTGAAGAAACACTCTATCGAAACCACATAATTTCCTGATGTAATCGTTAATAATTGGTTAGACAGGTGATCATTTCAAAGCTACAAGTCCTATCTAAAAATTCTTAGATGAAACTTCATTAGTGATATACTGGATTGTAGTGCTATAGAAAGTGTCTGAATACGTTCTTGTTATTTACCCCCCCCCCCCCCCCCCACCGACGAGGCAAGCTGTATTCCACTGTAGAAACAAAAAATCAAAATGAACGTAATTTTTGCGCAATTCGTTCGCAACCGGTAAAGTTGGTCCTGGGTACTTGCAACAAAGTAATATTCCGTATGGCTGATAATGCAGTGCAATTGGACTCTCCCGCTTTTATTTAGGCTGAAAGGGCCTAAATTGGCGTACAGAAGAAGGCTGAGATAATTCCAACATTATTTTAGGTTTGCTTGAAATTCTCGCATTCGGCGTTGCGTCCGTGGGCCTGGGTACTTCAAATCTGATTCGGTTCGCACTGCTCTATATTTTCGGATGTCTGTCGGCTACAAACTACCGACATTTTAATGTTGTCAATCACCTGAACAAGAAATATATTTCTCTCCCCAAGTCCCGCCTAAATGCCTACACGTTTTAAAATGCATACACGAAACATGGCATAAATGCAATGGCGTTTCTGTTAGGTTTTTTCGTGAAGATTATGGAGCATTTCGAATCTAAATATGAGTTATCATCAGCTAAATGGCGCGCAAAGTCCAGTGCCTTCTCTCCTCATTCTGTATGTTACTGCCACGTCGCCATAAATTAGAAAACATTGGATGGCGCAACGGCAGCTCTACAAGCATGTTCCTTTGGCTCATTGCCTTTCCACGCCGCAGGGGTACAGTGAAAAGCGCCCTCGAGTCATTGTATTGCGGGGCGACATGCGCTCCGAGCTGCACGCGACAGTATTGGGAGATATTAGGCAGCTATCTTTATGTCGTCTCGTTCCAGAAAGCAAAACAGTGCTGAAATTGACGATACATTTGAGATAGAAAATAAGTCATCAAATGCTTTTTCAGACTCTGTATGACAGTCACAGGTAATAGACGCTCCAAGAAAAAAATATGCGACATGATTGCGTTTGGAACGAACTTATGTACAACTTCTTAAATCTGGCCAGTGGCAAATTTTCTGCATATTATTTTTATGTGCTCTTTTCTGTGACGTCAGCGAAACATTAGGCAAAATGAACCACAAATTTGCGCATCTGCCCCTGTGAAATTCTCAAATTAGCCAGAACTCCTTTCAGTAAGTTTTGCTGCCAAATGTAATTTAATCATACCACAAGTTATAACTGATTTTTTTGGTAATATACGTCCGCTCTAAATCAGACCTCCAATATCCACATTTTGCTCTTTGAGAACGTCAGTTTTTTTTCTGAATGCGCAACATTATTTCCTTCTTTTCCTATAAGTCACTACTGCATTTCAGTGGACGACTCAAAAATCATTGAGCATTATCTCCACTCACCAGGATTTTTTTAATTTCTCCGACGGTTGGTTCGCTCGTTCTGGAAAAATAGAACAAAAGAGAGTGTTTTTTACTACTGGCATTGGCTGAAAAGTATTTTCGTCATAAGGCAAAGAGAGTGTGTAAACTAGCGTGTCACGGAATATCTCCGCACTTTTCCTTGACAGGTACGTAGGTGCAAACTTTATTGATGAGCCCTATGAATGAGTCACTGCCTAGGGTTGGTCTGGCTATTGATCCCGGGTGGTGGCCAACAGTTCATGACGTGCGGCGACCTCTCCAGCCCACTCTACCAGCCGCCTTTGTGAGGCTGGTTCGGAGCTGGAGACCGCAATCTCCCAACCCTCTTTGTCCGTGAGGTTCCAGCGAGATGGTGGTTGGAATTCTCGGCACAGAGGTAAAATGTGGCCAAAGTTGGCTCTCGGAGCCCCACAAAGAGAGCATTCGGGTCTGTATTGGCCTGGGTGGATAAGGGCTAACAAAGCCGGTGAAGTGGATGTGCGAGCCTGGAGCTGTCTCCGGGTAGTTTGTTGTTCTTTCGACAGCAAGATGTGTGGTGGGGGATAGACGAGCCTTTGCTACCAGTAATGGAGGGTTATTTCATAATAGGTGACGAGCCGGTCCCTAGCGCTACCCCGGTCTACGGTGTGCCCTGCTCGGTTGACGTAGCTCGAGCAAAAGAGTGGGACACTTCGTGGTCGGGGTTGCCTGCGCGGGCTGACACCCAAACAATTTGAACTGGTCGGGGTACTGTGGAGCAAGAATTTAGAATTTTTCGGGTGTGTGTTGGATTCACAAATAGTGGGTGCCGTTTCAGTAAATTCGAAGCGATAGTTAGAGGCGATGCATTAAAATTTTTGCGTTTTTTGCCACGCTACTATGACTACCACTAGAGAACCACAGCTCTGTGGAGTGGGCTAGTCTGCTGCGCGACTACATACCTCTAACGCCGGCGGAGCGATATTTGGTTGTGCTGACCACGAACATGCCCATCTATTGCACTGATGCGCATGAAAATATAGGAAAAGCACCTCCTTGAGAGAGAACTAAAAGCACCACAAATCTAGGAAAGCAGTGAATATGTTTCGAGTGAGCACCTGCTAAATGCAGTCGTGGAAAAAAAGAGTATCGGGAGGTTACAAAAATTTGATTCAATAACGGAAACTCCAAGAAAGAAATAAAGGTCTCTTTGACGGCAGCCCTAAGCAATTTAGTTTATTTTTAAATTACGAATATGCGTAGGCGATTTGTTTGCACTCCAATTAGAGGAAGATAACGTGAAACTTGAAGACAACAGTCCCTAACATATGTACTAATTCCAGCATGCTGTCTTTTGTCATCGCTTCAGGAACAAGCAGGAAGCGTGACGATTATAAGGCGATGTTTTTGGTTAACTGGTCTTAGCATGAAGGCCGCACTGCTTCTAGTCAACAAAGCGAGATGGCCTGAGCAGAAAAGACCTTCACATTTCATCGTTTGCAATGAGAATGCGGTCGCATATCGTTCTAGAAGAACAGCAAGAAAAAAATAAGGCTTGTCACGAAATGACCTCACGTGTGTTATCAAATGGGAAATAAGTATTAGCCTTATGAGACTGTTCTAAACTTAAGAGAGCGACGCTAGAATGCACTTTTTTTAAACTTGGGCGTAAAAATCACGTGAAACTTTATATTGAAAGCGTGAACAAATTATCGCTAACATTAACCAAAGCCTTTATTGGTCGCACCGTTTTCTCACTTGAAATTAGTTACGAGAGAAAAAGACCTGATCACTTCACGTGCAAATGCAACTTCAAAGCATTGCACCGCATGACATCTTTTTGGAGTAATGACAACTGATTAAAAAAGAAGGGCATTCGCTCACCACTAAGTTGGACACCGGATGGCGCTTGTTGATCTTCATATTGATTCCAGACCTGCCCATCTGCCAAAATAAGCGGGAAATAAAATTTGTGTGTTCACTTTTCATTCTCAGTCAAACACAGCTACCGCTCGTATCTTACCTCCTCTAGGCAAATTAGAATGCATAAACTGATGCACTAATAGCGTTGTCTACGATTCCTATTGAAATTTAGGGATTTTGTGTGGGCACAGATAAAATATTGTGCTTTGCCGTGCCACGAAAGTGTTTGCATTGTCTCACGGGAAGGACCGCATTGCGGTGCGGTATGAGCCGCGTTCCTTTGTAACATCCCTTGTGTACAATGCGCAGCACGATATGAAATACTCCTAACCACGGAGAAGCACATGCCAAACACACGTGCGCTGAAAATGAAGAAAATTCTATCCTGGACTCAGAAAAGCAGATTTCTGGACTTGAAAAAAAAATACCGAACGGATTTCCATGGCCGCACGAGCAGTTCCCAGAGCCCGTTGATTTATTGCATTGAATCAATGATGAATTTGATGCAGGGCAGAAAACTAGGACAACTGTATTTAATTCTTTTATATTCACTTTACCATGCCTGTTTTAAGGCATGGCAAATGCGCGAACTCAAACTGCTTGTTCTTTTATAGTTGCACATTTATTAGTAGAGTGCTAGTTTCGTTATTCCTTCGTTATATTCGTCTCGCGTTCGCGTGCTCTCTTTCCCGTTGAACCGCAGCGTCTTTCTTTATAAAAGTGCTCTATAGACACTCTATAGACTCTTTATAGACAATTTGCTTTACTATAGATATTTATTTTTCAACATTCATAGTCTATAGACTGTCCGTAGACAAAAGCCTAACAAAAGTGTATGGCCTTAAATCTATAGATTGTCGATAGCCTGTCTATAGGATTTGTACTGCCTATAGACTTTTGTCTATAGAGAGTGTAACACTTTACTGACGGAACTCTCTGGACAGTCTATAGACTGCATAAAAAAACTCTTGGCAGGGTTGGGCTTGCCGCTATGTCTCTGCTTTCTCTCCTTCGTACGCAAGTGACATTCCCTGTTCTCGCTCGTGGTTTCCTCAATGCGGTGTCCCCTAATAAGTGTCAAACAATGCGGGTCACCTCATTACAAAGAAAGATGCGCTCTGCTGTAGCAAAAGACGGACGAAAAATTGGAAGAAAGGGGGAGCGCGCTGACCGCATCAAGCGATAATTCACTGCGACAAGCTGCGGTGCTACAGCCCGAAGAGCTGGTAGCCCCGGCACCACTGAGGTTCTTCGCGTCGCTCAGGTTCTATGTCTGCAGAAAATTTCGCTCATCGCCCGGAAGCAACTCACCAGACCAGACAATAGCAAATGGGTATCTAACCCCCGATATATAGCTATTTTTGGAGTAAACTTGTTTTTCTAGCGCAGTTTCGGCGAAGATGAAGCAGACATTCGTTTCGTCTAACCCACACATTGAAATCTTTGAGTGAAAGCCAGGTTGGAATAACGAAATAAGAACTCCTGTCTTCGTGTCTATATCGGTCGTGATTACGAAAATTTGTGAGGGGAGAAAGTTCTTCCTTATATATATATATATATATATAAAATGTGTGCTGGTTCATTAAATGCGAACGCATTGTTAGAGCTGATGCAGTGAGAGTATTGCGTTCTTCCAGAAGTTCCGGGCTACCTTGACTACCGACCGAAAAACATATTTCTGTGGAGTGGGCTGCACTTCTGCGTGACTGCATTACAGTAATACCGACGGCGCGGTATTGGGTCATGCTGACCACGAACATTCCCATCTCTTGCTCTGATGCGCATGAAGATGTAGAATAAGCACCTCCTTGAGCGAAAGAGCTAGGAAGCCACAAATATAGAAAACATAGCAATATGTTTCGACTCAACACTAGCTGAATACAGTCCTAGAAGGCATAGTATTAGGAGGTTACAGAAAGTTGTTAAAAAATAGGAACTGCGAGAAAGCAATAGAGGTATCTTTAACAGTAGTGATGGGCAGTTGAATTTATTTTGATTATACTAATATGAATAGTTTTTCGAATGCATAATAACTTTAGGATGTAACGTGAATCTTGAAGGTGACAGTGCCTAACACGTCCTATTTCCGCCATGCTGCCTTTTTTGGTCGCCGTTGGATCAAGGAGGAAGCCTGACGATTATGATGCGATGTTTTTGACCAACTGCTCTTCGCATAAAGGACGCACTGCTTCTAGTTGACTAGCCAATAAAGTTTCTTGCATAGAGAAGAATGCTTTTCGACAAGAAACTTAAGGCTTCCTAACAGGGCTTGTTAACAAGAAAAGAAGGCTTGTCCTGAAATGACCTCATGTGCGCAGTCAATTGAATCATGACTACTGCCACCGTGAGACCTTGGTAAATGTAAGAGAGCGCCGTTAGGAACCGATTGTTGATTTGCGCATCAAAATCACATTATATTTCCTTTACGAGCGCGATCAAATTACCACTATAATTAAGCAACATCTTTACGGTCACACTCAAGGTTCAAGGTTTATTTTTCAGTTAAATACGTGGCTGAGGAGAAGGGTAAAAAAAGCCACAGTTATGGCCTGACGAAGCACCCAAACCCTATGTTGCTTCGCTTAGCAGTTGGGTGGAAAGTGAGAAAAAAAAAGCGGATATTGCGCAACAAATACAATGGTTAGCACGCTGGGTCCCTTATAAGAAAGACCCAAAGGCCATTCACAAAACGCAATAAATAATTACAAATAATTGCAAGAAATTAACCTCCGATAATGAATAGACAACAGAACATTTCACACAATACATTGCATAGGCACGCCCTATAGGAACAGATTTCGGATGTAGTTTACCCATTACGGAGAGAATGGGATCATGTGTAAACCCGAACTTCTTCAATACAGATGGTAGAGTACTCTTTAGAGACTTAAACCCGTGATTTGTTCTGCGATGCGGTACGTGCCTGTATTCATGGTGCTTTGTTATTCGAGTCACTGGGGTAACGTGTAAGTGCCACCCATTTATTAAATAATTGGCCTGATCGTGAAGCTGTGCTTTATAAATATGTAAAACCCGAAACTTGTGTAGACAGCTTATTGACATAATCTTGTGCCTAGTAAATACTCTTCTGCCCAGTAACTGTTCTCTTAGTAGAGGTTAGTATAGATGGGAAAGGCGCGGTAACTTTACCTGGTGTTGTAAAAGCAACTTCAAAGCATTGCAGCAAAAGACATCTCTTTGCAACAATGGCAAGATAGTTGAGGAATAAGGGCATCTACTCACCACTAGGTTCGATATCGGGTGAATAATCTTTATCTCCATATGAATCAGTACCGTCTTCGGCTGTTAAAAAAATTGAAAGAGAAACTTGCAGTGATTACTTAATATCCTTAATCAGGCATACTTTCCGTTCATATCTTACCTCCGCTAGGCATATTAGAATGCGTAGAGTGACACATAAATTATTATGTCTAACCTTCATTTCTATGAAATTAGGTATGTCGTGATGGCCCAGATAAAAAAATATTGCTTTGCCGTGCCTCAAAGATATCTGAAACACCACGCAGTGAAGCGTCCCGTTTAGTACGTGATAAACCACGTCATGCGCGACATTCCTGCTGTACAATGGGTGGTACCATATAAAACACCCCTAAAGGCGAACGCGCGCATTTGATGCATTAATGTGCTTGCAAGGAAAATAATTCGTTGCTCCGAACGACAAAAGGAGTTTTCTTGGCTTGAGTTACCGAACGCTTATCCCGACAACACGCAGAGTGATCAGAGCCGTTTTGTTCATCAACTGCATTACAGAAATTTGATGCTGCGCAGAATGCTTGTACAACTGTATTTAATTGTTTTACAGGCATTAAACCAATGGTGTTTATTGCCTGGGAATTGTGCAGAGTTAATCTCGCTCTCCTTTTTCGGGAGCGAGCTTTTGAGCAGTGTAACAAGCTAACATTAACACGCTCTTGTTACGTTGAACTGCAGCGTCGTTGGCATCACGCTCCGCTTCGGCCGTCCCTCCTTCCAAGGCAACTCACATACCCCGCTGTCGCTCGTGTCTTCACGAATGCGGCAGCCCCAAATACTTTCAATCATTGCTTGGCTACACCGCTGCTGTGTACACTGATGTTTCTACGCGAGAAAAAAAAAATTATTGCTGAAAAAATACACAAAACAACATCTCGATTCAGACCGCTGATGTTGAGACCAAAAAACACTCCTATATTACAGTTTGGAATTTAACGGCGTTGTAACATAGTTTCAGTATTCCTAATGTAGAAGACTGTTGAAGTCACCGACGTGCGCCTGTAAACACTGCTTCTGTGTGGAATACATGCATTGTTAACGTGTTCTACCTTATAAGAGGTCCATTTCGATTCCCATTTACATCATTAACATGAAATAGTGGTCATGAATGACTATATACCATCTTTTGTTTCACTCTGCCTTCCGTGTAGACGCACTCTCAAATCAAGTAAACATGAGGCACTGAATGGCAATGGATGCCGAAAAAGGTTCCCGTGGCGCTCATTTTGGCGCATTTTGTCAGTCGAAATAGACTTTTATATAAGACGTGTGTTTTTTCTTTGAATTTTTAAGCACTTTTAAAAAAAGAATTGTGGTACAGGAACTGAGGGAAATCAGGGATAACTCTACATTACAAAGCGCCTGTCGAATAACATTTATTGTCACATGCTGGGTGACAGGTTTCGATATATAAGACTTTTCACCACAACTTTTATTATTCTTGTGTGTGAGGCAAACTCGAGTAGTATTGTGTTAGATTAGGGTAAGTAAGGTAAATGTATCTCTTTCTAGACCACGATAAACCCCGCTTCAGCTCTCGTAGTAAGCTAAGCCTTGGCAAGAGCGTAAAGTGCGTACCTGATATGATATTGAATAGCCCTGGTTCTACGAACTACAGAAAATTACAGTGTCATCTCATCACTGCGGCAAAGCTTTCGTTTCATGCGGAAACAACATGGCTAATGCGCCGGATTACTTTCTTAGGACATCAATAACAGACATATTTACCTTGGGCGAGCACCAAGGCAACCAGGCAGCAGGACAGGAACGCAAAAAGAGCAGTGCGCATTGCCGCCATGTTCGGTGAGGGGAGAGTGTGGATCTATGCAGCCACAGCGATCAACGTGCCGAGAACTGCCTTTTATATATGCGAGCCCAGGCAACGAGTTTTTTGACTTTTTACATTCGCCAGGAACTGCATAAACTCTCAATAGGCAACCGCTGACGCCATGAAACAGAATTTCTTAGTAGGCACGTGGCCTCCTGTAGCAAACGTTAGGTAATTAATGTGTTTACAGCTTGGAAGCGTGTCAATGATGATAATGTCCATAATAACTTTCGCGCGTGACTTTTCAATGTGACAGTAATTACAGAAAACATTTGGAGGAAAACATGTTGACAGGGCTTCCCATCTTAAATTACCGCCCAATTATGCAGCTCGCAGATTATGATTTTGGTTTGCAGCGTATACTTGTTTTTATTTAAAGTCCTGAAGTGTGTTCACGTCCAAAATCGCGTTTTTGTGTTAAAGCAAAAAAAAAACGGATGGTCTCGATAATTAATTGACATCAGCTATTTTATTGTCACCAACCTATCTTCCATCTGTTACCGAGGTTGCCGTGAAAAGGTCTCATGCCGGCAGCGTTGAAGTTGAACATGGTTTGAATCTGTTTTGTTTCTGAATGTTTTGAATGTCCACAAGCGATGTATTATGAACCTAAAAGGCCTGTGCAAAACCATGCACACAACACTCATAAAAAAGGTGTATACGCAAAAAAACTCAGAAATCCTCCAAATCGCTTCCTTATTTTTAAATTAAACCTCTCCAGCGCTTCTCGCATGCCTGGTACGCCCACTGGAAATGCGCGAGCAGTCTTCCTCGGACACTGCATCAAAGCAGCTTGTTCTCTTAATTAAAAATTACGGAGCCTGGCAATAATCATTTAAAGTTAACTATTCAATTTTAGTTAAGCAGTTCACTTCATAGGACCTGTTAGCTCCATTGTGATGCGCTACGTCACTGACAATCTTTTGCCAAAATTCGCTGTTGAAAGTCAAAAACTTTAATTTTATTAATTTCCGAACATCATAGTTGAAAAGACCCGGCATACCCGTACATGCACGCCTACCATGCATCCGAGAAGCGTTAGCATGCGTTACGCGCAGTCTTACAACAAAGTTACCCAGATGATAACAAAGAGGGTTGCATGAGGTTTGATGGGTTAATTACGGAAACGGTGCGGCGACCAGACGACGGAGAATAAATATCGGACCTGGCGTGGCTATAAGCATGGTTAGTTCGTATTCCATTGCTCTGCAGCATTAATGTGAGTAATGGTTACGAGCTTGCGTCCTTGTAACCCACCAGCCATTAAAACTAGAGAGAAATAGCTAAGCCCAAGTTTGAAATAAAAACTCTCACTGCGTAATAGTCAGCGCGAAAGGCCATGACCGGTGGGCCCCAAATGTTCGCTGAAAAGGGCCAATTTTCCCTAATTAGAATTGAAAAATTACTAAGGGAACGTACCTTTACTTATGTTTCATTGAATGCAAAAGCATTTTATTGCTTTTATTTGTTATAATCTATATATTTTTATTTTCATCTTAGTTCCTAATCACTCACCTACTTATTACTTAGCATGCAGCCAAAAGAAAACGCATATACTAGATTTACCTTCGGTCAAATGTTTAGGGGAAACCCCCGAGGTGGAGTAGATTCGTAATAAGGGAGTAATTACTCAATGGCATCCACCCAAGCGCAGTCACACGGCCACAAAGCAAAGCTATACAGCTCTCTCAGAAACTTCGTAGTTAAAAAAAATTCGTCCTGGTCTGGGTTCTTCTTTATGACTACGAAGTTTCGGAGAAAGCTATATAGCTTTCCTTTGGGGCCGTGTGGCTGCGCTTGGGTGGATTCCAATTAATAATTACTCCCTTCTTAGGTTTACCTTTGTTTGCCAAAAAGCAACGCCGTTTCTTGGACTGTAGGCTGCGTGCTCGCGTCGCAGTCTCAATTTGCTGCGTTTAATTCTCTTTTCCTCAAATGAATTTTGTTTTTCTTTTCTCCTGTGGTGACGTCTTCTGAGAGTTTTTGGGCCCCTTCTGTAGTGGCTTTCTTTGCAGACGAGCCAAATAATTTTTGTACTAATAGTTGGCTTAAAGGGGCTGTGAAGGGGACTCTTTCTCTCTCCCTCTCTCTCTCTCTCTCTCTCTCTCTATATATATATATATATATATATATATATATATATATATATATATATATATATATATATATATATATATATATATATATATATATATATATATATATTGTCACGGTGTTGGTGACAAGAGAGGACCTGTTAGAAGGCAGGGCTCGGCAGCACGTCCTTCAGTTGGCGAGACGGCGCACTTCAACGTCTTTCAAAACGAGAGCACCACGAGCGTCGTCTTCTTTCCGAGCGCCACGAACGCCACCTGATATTCCTCCCCTCTTAAAAAAAAAAAAAAACACGCGCAGAAGAGCGCGCGAACACAAGCACACACACAAGCACACACAAGCACAATTAATCACACAAGAGAGGCACGAAGATTCTGGGTGGGTCCCCGTGCCAAATACGGCTTCAGGCGCAAAACATGGACGATCTCTGGACGGGGCTTTCGACGGGTTCTCTGCTGGGAAAGTTCAGCGCCCGGTTCTACCTCGTAATTAACGTCGCTGACGCGCCGCAAGACTTTGTAGGGACCGAAATAGCGGCACATGAGTTTTTCGGACAAGCCGCGTCGTCGAACAGGTATCCATACCCAAACCTGGTCGCCGGGATGGTAGGAGACTTGTCTGTGCCGGAGGTTGTATCGCCGCGAGTCTTTGTCTTGTTGCTGGGTGATGTGAATACGGGCTAGCTGACGAGCCTGCTCGGCTTCGTGGGTAAACTCCTCAGCGTCAGCAGAAAGATGGTCATCGGTTGCGCAAGGGAGCATTGCGTCGAGCATCGTCTGAACCTCCCTGCCGTAGAGGAGGCGGAACGGTGTGAAACGGGTCGTCTCTTGAACTGCTGTGTTGTAGGCGAATGTCACGTACGGTATGATCGTATCCCAATTCCTGTGTTGTACATCGACGTACATCGCCAGCATGTCCGCCATAGTCTTATTAAGCCGCTCTGTCAGCCCATTTGCCTGCGGGTGGTAAGCAGTAGTTTTCCGGTGGGTCGTCCCGCTTAGCTGAAAAATTTCGGCCATCATCTGGGAAGTAAATGAGGTTCCTCGGTCGGTAATGACGTAGGTCGGGGCGCCGTGCCGAAGTACGATCTGATGCACGAAGAAATCCGCAACCTCGGACGCTGTGCCACGGGGTAAGGCTTTGGCCTCGGCGTATCGAGTGAGGTAGTCTGTGGCAATGATGATGTACCGGTTGCCACCCGAGGACAAAGGGAACGGACCGAGAAGGTCAATGCCGACCTGATCGAATGGGGCGCGTGGTGGTGCAATAGGTTGGAGGAGTCCCGGAGGCTTGGCGGTCGGGGCCTTACGGCGCTGACATTGCCGACAGCTCTGCACATAGCGTTTGACAACAGTGGCGAGTTTGGGCCAGTAGAACAGCTGGCGGATTCTGGAAAGCGTGCGAGAGTATCCTAAATGGCCAGAGGTTGGTTCGTCATGGCACGCAGAAAGTATTTCCTCCTGAAGTGTTGTCGGCACGACGAGGAGATACGCGCGCGAACTGGAACCAGGGTTCTTCTTATAGAGCACGCCTCGTTGCAGGGAAAACGACGACAGGTGTCGAGAAAAACATTTAGGAACGGTGGCTGGCTGGCCTTCCAAATAATCGATGAGGGGTCGTAGCACTGGATCGGCGCGTTGTTGGGTTGAGAAATCAGAAGAATTGATAGCCCCAAGGAAACTGATGTCGTCGTCCGTGTCGGGGGTTGCGAGTTCGACAGGCGCACGAGAGAGGGTGTCGGCGTCTTCATGCTTATGTCCGGACTTATAAACAATGGTGAGGTCAAACTCCTGCAGGCGAAGGCTCCATCGCGCCAGGCGTCCAGACGGGTCACGCAGGTTGGTCAACCAACACAAGGAGTGGTGGTCAGTGACCACTTTGAAAGGGCGTCCATAAAGATAGGGGCGAAATTTCGCAGCAGCCCAAATAATGGCGAGGCATTCTTTTTCTGTCGTCGAATAGTTCATCTCTGCGCGTGACAGAGCGCGGCTTGCATAAGCGATGACTCGTTCAACGCCATCCTGGCGTTGCACGAGAACCGCGCCGAGGCCGATGTTGCTGGCGTCGGTGTGTATCTCAGTGTCACCTCGCTCATCAAAATGGGCAAGAACGGGCGGCGTTTGAAGTCGCAGGCGGAGCTCGGCGAAAGCCATTTCTTGCTCGTGGGACCAAACAAAAGGTGTGGTGTCACGGGTGAGGCGAGTCAGCGGTTCTGCGAGGTCAGCGAAATTTTCGATAAAACGCCGATAGTAACTGCAGAGCCCTAGGAAGCGCCGAACAGCTTTCTTGTCACGTGGCAGTGGAAATTCCGCAACCGCGGCCAGCTTGTCGGGGTCGGGCTTCACGCCGGCGGCGCTGACGACATGGCCGAGAAATTTCAGCTCCTGGTAACCAAAGTGGCATTTTTGGGGCTTCAATGTCAGGTTAGCTGAACGAAGGGCTTCGAGGACCGTCCGCAGGCGATCAAGGTGTTGACTAAATGAGTCGGCGAAAACCACCACGTCGTCGAGATAGACTAGGCAACACTGCCATTTAAGACCAGAAAGGACAGTGTCCATCATCCGCTGAAATGTGGCAGGCGCAGAACAAAGACCGAAAGGTAGAACTTTAAATTCATAAAGGCCGTCGGGAGTGACAAAGGCCGTCTTCTCACGATCCCGCTCATCGACCTCAATTTGCCAGTAGCCACTTTTTAGGTCGATGGACGAAAAATAACGAGCGCGCCGAAGGCGGTCGAGAGAGTCGTCAATACGTGGCAATGGGTAAACGTCCTTCTTCGTGACTGCATTCAGCTTCCGGTAATCGACGCAGAAACGGAGGGTGCCGTCTTTCTTTTTAACGAGGACGACCGGCGAGGACCATGGGCTGTTGGAAGGCTGAATAACGTCATCTTCGAGCATCTCCTTAACTTGGGACTTAATGACTTCGCGCTCTGTAGACGATACCCGATAGGGGTGTTGACGGATCGGGTGTACGTCATCGTACGTCACGATGTGGTGCTTGGCTATGGTAGTTTGACGCACTTTCGACGAGGAGGCGAAACACTGTCTGAATTCGAGCAATAGTGCACACAGCTGCTCCCGTTGGCTGGTTGACAGCGCGGAGTTGACATCGAGGCTCTCGAGGGGAAAAGGAGGCTGCACTGGTTCTGAGGAGAAGCACTCGGAAACATCGGAGATGCGTTCGATAAAGGCTACGGAAGTGCCGCGAAAAAGATGCCGATGCTCGTGCGAAAAATTGGTAGCAAGTACCTGTGACTGGCCACTGTGAAGATGGATCAGACTGCGGGCCACGCACACGCCTTGCGTCAACAGTAATGACAGGTTGGTTTCGGCGATGGCGTCACCGTCTTGAAATGATTCGCACTCAACCGTAATGAAGGCGCTGGTTCGAGGCGGCAGGGTGACTGTGTCCGTAGAAACTCGAAGTGTCTGGCTTGGTCGCGGCGCGTTGGGGAGGGCGACAGCATTCTCAGTTGAAAACGTGACCTTGTTATCGCGTAGGTCAATAATCGCCCCATATTCACGCAGAAAGTCGACACCTAAGATGAGGTCGCGCGAACAGTTATTCAGAACAAGACAGCAGACGACAAATGTGGACTCCCGGATTTGAACTCGGGCGGTGCACATGCCGAGAGGTGCAATCAAATGACCGCCCGCAGTGCGAACGTGTGTGCCAGCCCATGGCGTGAGAACCTTTTTGAGGACGGCGGCGAGCTGGCTGCTTAAAATCGAATAATCAGCACCAGTATCTAATAACGCTCGAACGTGGCGACCATCCAGCATCACAGGTATGTCTAAGGAAAGCCGCTCACGAGATGCAGGCTCCGGAGAGGATGATCGGGCACAGGCGTCGTTGTCTGCAGGCTGTGCCACCGGTAGTTCGTCGGCGTGGCGTGTGCTTTCTAATGGGGTCAGTGCGTCGGAAGTATCGGAGAATGCGGGCGTCTGAATCGGTGAGGCGCCGTCATGTGGCAGTGTCGATGTGTCGAAGCGAACGGGTACTGCGGACCTCGGAACCGTCGAAGCGTCGTTATGTCGAGGGAGTGTCGCTGTGTCGGAGTGAATGGTGACCGCGGACTTCGGAACCCGCGAGGCGTCGGCATGTCGTGCCCGCGGCGATGGGGGGTCCCCCTCAGAACGACGTCCAGCGAGCCCACCCCCTAAGGTCGCTGGTTGCAGTTTTCCCGCCGTGGGCTGGGCGACCGGCCTTGCGCCGCCCGGGAAAAACTCGCGGTAGAAGGTGAAGGACGACTCCCGGGCGATGGGGATCGAGCCCGCTGGCGACGAGACTGTTGCCAACGTTGGTCTTCAAGAAAATCCGCGACGGCCCTGGGTCGTTCGCCATAGCGGGGTCGAGGAGAATCGGGGGGAAACCCTTCGAGGCCCAGACGGCGGTAGGGGCAGTGCCGATACAGGTGACCTGGTTCCCCGCAGTGAAAGCATAGGGGGCGTCTGTCGGATGTGCGCCACACGTCGGCTTTGCGCGCGGACGGTCGGGGAGCTTCCACGTACTGCAGCACGGGTGCAGGCGGCCCCGGCACTTCAGCAGGAGCCGGAACGAAGGACGCCGGTGCTGGAGCAGGGGACTGCAGGGCTTCGGCGTAGGTGAGACGACGGTCAGGCGCGAAAGGAGGAGGGGATGGACGAGCCTCACCGGCAGGTAAGGACGGCCGGAGCACTTGCTGCACCTGCTCGCGGACAAAGGTCGCCATAGAGCTTTGAGCTGTGGTAGGGGCCCCGTACAGCTGCCGGATTTCTTCGTGCACAATCGACCGTATGAGATCGCGTATCCGGGAGGCATTGGTGCCGTGGAACGGTAACTCGCTGGAAACGGAGGCGGCGGATACGGGTCGATCGTACGCGGATGCTCTTTGCTGAAGAACCCTCTCGATCGTGGAAGACTCAGTGAGGAACTCGGCGACAGTCTTCGGAGGGCTGCGGACAAGGCCGGCAAAAAGTTGCTCCTTGACGCCACGCATGAGATGGCGCAGTTTTTTGTCCTCGGGCATTGCAGGGTCCGCGCGTCTGAAAAGGCGCGTCATGTCCTCGACATACGCTGCAACATTTTCATTGGGCAGCTGAACGCGAGATTGCAGAGCGCGTTCTGCCCGTTCGCGACGATCCGAGCTGCCGTATGTGTCTAGGAGCCGACGCCGGAACTCACTCCAAGAGACCAGCTGATCTTCGCGGTTCTCGAACCAAATCCGAGCGCCGTCCTCCAGGCTAAAGTAGACGTTCCGGAGCTGGGCGGCGTCATCCCACTGGTTGAATGCGGCAACGCGCTCGTAGTGCTGCAACCAGTCTTCCACGTCTTCAAAGATGTCGCCGTGGAAGGACTTCGGGATGCGGGGGTTCTGGAGCGTGAAGTAGGGTGTCGACGCCCCAGGCATTGGGATGCTCAAGGCAGGTTGCTCCGTGGACATACCGGATGGAACAGGCTCGGGGGGTAAGCCTCGAATCCGGCGGCGAGTACGGTGAACAGGCGTCGTGACGGGAATTGGACTGGAGCTCCGACTAACGGTTGGGGTACGGGACATGAGATCGATCCGACCTCCACCAGATTTGTCACGGTGTTGGTGACAAGAGAGGACCTGTTAGAAGGCAGGGCTCGGCAGCACGTCCTTCAGTTGGCGAGACGGCGCACTTCAACGTCTTTCAAAACGAGAGCACCACGAGCGTCGTCTTCTTTCCGAGCGCCACGAACGCCACCTGGCAATATATATATATATATATATATATATATATATATATATATATATATATATATATATATATATATATATATATATATATATATATATATATATATATATATATATATATATATATATATATATATATATGAGTTTTTTCAGTGAGGTAATGGCAAGACATGTTTTTAAAGCAACGTTTTGCCTAGCACCATTTTGTTTTGCGAAAAATTGTGCTTTCCAGTCGTAGTTATTAAAGAAAATTCAGATACCTCATCTTCCGGCATTTTCATTGCGGATAAAGTTCTCTTTAAGACACTCGTATTCACGGTGACACTAGCTTTCCCTCCAGGTAATATTATGTAACTCTATGGTCGAGACAGTGTACGAGCCTTATTATCCTACAACTGAGCAAGGTGCAATTTAAAATATGTGATAGTGGTTACATCTCTATTGCCCCATTGGAAACAGAAAAATAGGTGGTTGTAAATATTTAAATTTGCATGCAATTCTGGCTATGAAACCGGCAGCGATTTCCTTGTGCACCTGGAAATAGTTGGCAATAGATAACTGTCGTAGTGCCCAGATCCCGTTAAAATCTTAGTATTACGACATGATTTTGCTAGCGCTGTGGTAGGCCACTCTCCACTGCACGGGGACAAAAATCCGCCTCCTTTTTTCTGCCTGAAATGAAAACGAAAATTTGGTTTTTGAGGAAAGAAAAACGACGCAGTAACTATGTCGCATGTCTCGATGGACACCCGAACTGCGCCGTAAGGGAAGGGATAAAGGAGGGAGTGAAAGAAGAAAGGAAGAAAGAAGTGCCGTAGTGGAGAGTTCCGGAATAATTCCGACCACATGGGGATATTTGAAGGGAACTGACATCGCACAGCACACGGGCGCATTTTGCGTTTCGCCTCTATCGAAACTCGGCTGCCGCGGTCGGGTTCGAACGCAGGTACCCCGGCTTAGTATACGAGTGCCTTAACTACTGAGCCATATTAACCACTGAACCTTAACCACTGAGCCTTGGCTGCAAGTTCCGGACACTGTTTCGTTCTACTTTTCGCAAACGGAAGAACTAATATTTACGTGCCGTGGTGCGATGTACACACCTGGAGGCGAACAAATTTTACCCGTTTGGTCGTGCGTAAGTGCTGCCATCTCTGAACACAAAAAGTTCTAATATGAGTTGTCTTGGAGCTGGTGAGCCCCCTTAACTCGTGGCGAAACATCGCAACATTACAGAATCTTGCACTTATCACACGAGTTATTATCCTCTTTCGCCTAGAAATGACTTGCAGAAACAACGACCACTACGGCGCCAGTTTTGGTTTTTTGCGACATCGGCTCCTTAACGCTCTCGCGTTAAAACTGTGTGCTTCGCACGACAAATAAAAAAAAACATTTGCTCCGAATACTATCTTTAGTGCACAGCAATAGCATGCGAACACCTTGGCAGCCGAAAGTGTGCACGATGCTCGTCTCATGTGCAATCGATGTAAGTCATTCAAATCAGCAAGCGCATCCTGCGTGCGAGCACCCTCTGGAAAGTTCGCGTTACATTTCATTATTTTGCAAAGCTGGCTGAATAAGTTTTGTTCTCATTCAATCAAAAAATTCACTATTGCACCAAAACTGTGTATATTCTGGGCAGCGGGCTAGCATTTCCCATTATTTCTTATCTAATTCCCCTCGGTTGATGAGAAGGCCACACATAATAACAGCGTGTTTAAAGCGAACCTATTTTTCTGGTCATCGTATGCCTACAAATAGAAATAATCGTTGCTATCGGACGCAGACAAAACGCAAATGTCACGCAAGCCATGCGGCAAGAACGATTATTTGAGTTCCTGACAACAGAAAAGGAAATGTCCACTTATGTGGTCAAGGCATTAACCATTCAGCAGTGAATTTTATAAAGGTTGTCTCTTTTTTAGATCGCACCTAGCATGCAAGGGCATTCTAAGAAACACTTGCGCAAGAGAAAAAAGCCAATCACGTGCAATTTACCATTAAATCCAAATTAAAAAACATATTAAGAAAAAGAAGTCTGGTGTTTTGCAGAAATATTTTTTTTTCTTCTGCGATGAGGCGACTTGACGTGACATTAAATAAGTGAGGTTGTGTGAGCTGAAATGTTTTGCCGTGATCTAGATTATGCCTTCAAATATGGTTTTGGAAAATTTTCTCGCGTGTTTTTCTTCGCTCATTAGCGAAATTTATTCCAAATAATTTTATTTTACTAAATGCAAAAGTCTCCTCTTGAATGTCAACAGCGAAACACCGGAGCTTATTCCAGGCAGCGACTAGCACAGAATGGCGGTGGGTGCCGGATGGCAAATAAGGTCAACTCAAGATCACTTTCACTTCCTCAAGGAGGCGGGAGCTTTAGATCAGCGCAGAACGCAAATGACAAGCGGTATAAACATTGCGAAAGCAAAAAAATCATATGATTCATTTTTATCCTCTTGCTTAAAGACTTATTTGTTTTCAAGTTCATTTTCTAGAATAATTGATTGAGAAAATTGACATGGCTGATGATCATGACTTCAGGCTTGAGGTTTTCAGCAGCTCGGTTTAAGGACGAAACTGGCTTCCCGGTTTGGAAACGTTGTTTACATGAGAGAGTTCTACCACCGCAGGACGATGTCAAAGAACAGAATGAAACACGTTGTTTTCGTAATATGTTTTGAAATATATATAACACCCATACTCCTATTGATATTCAAGATATGATTTCGCGTTCTTAGGCGATCCTCAGTGGTTCGTTTGAGTCCGTTAGCGCTCAAACTTTCGTTTTGTCCGAGGATTGCACAGTAAAATCCGTTATATTTATGCAAGGTCCAGGCTTGAAAGTTCATTGTAACCGAGATGGCATACTTGGGATAGTTATTTCCCAGACAACGCAGGAGAGTTCGTTGTACGCGATGTGGCATAATTAGGTTCGGTATATCCGAGGTGGTATACTAATGTCCGATATATAAGATAGGCACACGAAAGTTTATTGTCTGTTTCTCTAGTGTAATCTGGGATAGGACCTGGCGCTGCGCTTTGCAGCATACGCAAAGCGCTTCGGGCATGCAACTGACTTTGTAGCGATAGCTATATTACGATCTTCAGCGTCAGCTGTCTTCAGTCTTCAGCGTGGCGGCGTCGTGGCGGTGGGCGCTGCCACCCTGTGGCTGCGCCGCCACGCTGTCACGTGGTTGGACACATGGTTCGGAGCAGCTGCTGGCGGCGCGGCGCCGTGGCTGATCACGTGGTTCGTCACCTGGCTTTGTCACGTTACAAGCCACACGGTGCGGATCAGCTACTGCTGCCGGCGGCACGGCTTGCCGGTGAAACCGAGCTTCCACAGTTGTGCGCATGCGCCGTGTCAAGTGGGACGAAGATAAAGAAGGAACGCCCAGCGAAACGGAGCGACGAAACAGTGACTTTGCAATTCAACTGAGCAAGTTCCACTCGGCCAGCTGTAGCTATCGCGTACCTCCAGGTTTAACCGGATCTAAACTACCGCTCACTTTTGCTACTGATCTGGAAGTTTAGCATGAACTGTTCAGCCGCTTCGAATACTCCATTCTAACATAGTTATGAATATTATGTAGATTTAGGAAATTATTTTCCCGCCTGTGTAATTTTATGGACTTAAGATTTTGTTCTGCTCAAAATTTCGCACCAGATTTTTTCTTCGTAAGCAGCGATATTCAGCTGTTTTCTTTATGTAAATGCAAATGTTCCTTCTTAACTATATGTTGATGTCCTGCAATAAACCAAACTTTTTTACTGGCGAAACTTTTTGTCTGCACACCATCAAGGAATAGAGAGCTTTCTCGCTGTAAGAAAACTGTCATAAATTTCTAATAGGCAATCAATGTGACTGATGCTGAAGGAAGTGCGGTAATGCTTCGGCTTTTTTTTATTTACCGCACTGTGTTCACAACAACGAAAGTTCTTTATTACTCGCCTGTAGTGGATTAGGTCTTCCGCAGTTCCATGTAACTTGCGTCATGCTCGTCAGATGGCGCTTCCCGCTGTGCTATGTGACTTGCTTCATTATCGTCAGATGGCACTTCCTTCACGCCGTTTTGTGTGAGTTGCTTCTAGATCGTCAGGTGGCGGCACCCCTCATCTTTATTTCTTTGTTTCGTGGGGAGGTGGGGCATGTCTCTGTTTTTACTGCCTGCGTGCTGTAGCGTTTAAAAGCGGTCCTACAAAGCCGGCGACGAGTTCGAACTTCGCCTCGCATGGGCCAGCACCCCGTGCTCTTGCGTCTGGACTAGCACGTGCTAGGGAATGGTAATGAACATGACATCCAAAGCACAAAGCGAGTTGCGTGCAAACAGCCCGCGGGGTGGAATGCTGCGGTGATTGCTGACTGCTCTCAAGCAGCGACAAGCAAAGCTAATCTTAATCTGTTCACGCAGGGTTGGTTAAAATCCTGCTCGAGGCTACAAATATGGTAATTTTTTCTAATGTCACTTCCAGGTGTGAGCCGTCACACGGAAGAAGGACAGCAAGTGCGCAAAGGGGTGTGCTGATAGAAAGCATTAAAAAAGAGGTCGCTTCGGAGCGGTGGTGTCTCTGAATGATAAAAATAATCGGGGGAAGCCGAGCGCCCTTAACAGCCCAGTGAGAAGAAGCAGCTCATTGAGACTCATCGTCAACCCGCGAAAACACTGAAAGGAGATCACTCCCACTGCCCAGCACAAGAAAAAACGAAGTTTTCTGCATAGGAGGCATCTTGTCCAGCAGCCACTAAATTTGTCGATACAACAGCGTAGCTGATGCCATCTGCGGATACTCTCAAATTATGATGTGCCTCCCTAACAATGTATTTCATCGGGACACATCCTTAAAACGGAAGGTGGCCTAGAAGTTGTTTTTTGCTCATGTTGGTTGATATGATTACTTTTCCTTACATTTAAAGAACCTGCAGTGTTCTTAATGCGGCGGACACATGGGCTCCAATCACGTCTGCAGGCAGTGTGCTAATCACAGGTTCTCTGCTTAAATTATCGCAGCTATTAATCGTACCAGGCTTACCAAGCAACTACACGGGGCAATTCAGGAGAGCAAGCTGCCGGGCTAGTTGGTGATGCATGTTGTAAACTATAGGAAGCGCAAAATACCGGACGACGGACAGGCGCTCGTGAACCTGTTTTTTGTGTCCCTTACTCTGTCCGTCGTCCGGTATGTTGCGCTTCCTATAGTTTACAACATACCCGGGGCAAGCTTATCTGCCTGGTACACACAAAGCTGCTATATACTCGAAAGGAAGAAATCAGAAAGGCATAATAGTATAACATTACATGCACGGCGTTGGGCTGTCACAGTAGAGTCGGAAAAGAGGATAACACAAAATGCCAGCGTGATCGGTTTTTTTTGGAAATAAATGATCAGCCAAATAATGATGAAATAAAGCAAGGGAAGCTGAGGTTGTGTAAATTTAGAACAGGTGCCGCTCATGTTTTCAAAATGTTTGGCCCTAGAGACAGCGGCAGCCGGTGGTCAAGTCTTTCTTGCCTCGCGGCATAGATTAAGGTGGCAGTCACACCACTTCAACGGTGCGTGGCGATCTGGATCTGTAGTGTCAGTGTCGAACGTGGACAGCGCAGTTTCGCTATCTGCAGGTAAAGTTACGCGTAGATGCAAAAAAAATTCTGTGCAGTGAACAAACAGCTAGCGTTGTAAAAACCGTCCTCCCTGGCCAGTGCAGTGTACCGCGCATATTCAATCATTCTTAGCGATAGCAGATCAAGACTGGAACACCGTGTCCGTCGACGCTGAGCAGCACTGCAATCAACTTCACCTAAAGGCTGCATCGAATCTCATTTCACTAGAACGCTCAGTCCATCCAACATGTACTACCCCTTCGCTAGGGAATTTGAGGTGTAAAGAAATGAACATAGAGAAATTTTTAACCCATCACTCGCTTGGTTTCGCGCATTACGCTGCATAGCGCAAGTGTTCTGATGCTTTATGATTTTCGCACTTTCACTCGATAAATATTCTTTGGGCGAGATTAGCGGCAACCCCTGTGCAGAGAAAATTTGCTCATATTCCGAAAACTGCCCCTTAAAGTCGAGCGATTTTTGGGCGAACATATGTAACGTCCTCTGCAACCTGCGGAATAGAAATTCGTTCAGAATACGTAGACAAAGTTCATATCAATAACCTGTCCAGGCCAAATGGATTAGCCGTGGCAGTTTGCGGACAAGGTGGCCCGTCATCAGCAATTTAGTCGCCCGCACCATAATCACCGGCGCTCCGCTGGCCCTCCGCTCAAAGAAACAAAAGTATTACCTCGGTTACGATCTTTTGTAAAACGCTGCATAATCTTGGCACTGTCCAGTTCATAGATGAAGAAACCAGCACAGACGAAGGTACCATATTGAAGGAAATGCACTATTTTTAATGGTGCCGTTCGCCTGATCCACAACACTGAATTCTGATCCGAAACCGCAAGTAGAGAATTATCATTCTGTGTAGCTATCATTTTTCTGGTGTTCTTGGCCTTCATTCTGTCATTCGGAGTTTCTGTACTACTCTGGAGAGACAAGAGCAAATGTTAAGGTGTTTAACATGTCATCACTGGCAGTTCCATAGCTCGCGTTAGTACAGCAGTTCTAGTCCTAAATCACCTGTGCTTTTCTCCGTTTCACTTTTTTCATGAGCGGCGATATCGTGCGTCCTGATTTTGTGATTTTGCGCTCCATGGCGCACTCATATCATATTTATTTAATGGCGGCACTTTCCGTAGAGATGGCTGACTACAGTGGCCTTCTTATTGCTGCTGAAGGTAGTGATCTTCTCCCCAGGCATTTCAACGCTATGTTGATCTATGGGTTTGCGAAATGCCGTCATCTGCAAGCAATGGTAGTTGTTCATGCAGGATGTTTAGAAACTGCAATTTTTTGCAGAATAAGATGTGCATCGACGGAAATGTTTTAACTCACTTATATTTAGCACTGGGTAGGAAAGCTTGCATGCTAAGGATAGTGAAATCCATGCAGTAATAAATGATTTCGACAGAAAGTTTTGAACATCAGGCCGCTTAGAAGAGATTAATCATAAAAACGATATTGTCTTTACCGCTAGCTTTTCCCAGAAGGTGATTTTTTGATATTCATTCAGGTTTACGCCAATCACAGTGCTAGAAGGTTTATGGCGGAATACTGTTATTGCTGACACCGCAAAAGTATTTTCTGTTGATCGTAGTGAGACATTTCGCTGCCATTAAGCGTATGCCAAATGCTCGCACGCGCAACGTATACAGATGTCTTGCAAACATTTCTCTTGTAATAATCATATTTATCAACAATTATTCCCTTCGAAAGCAAGTATTGAACATATAGATGAGAACTGCATAGTTACAAAAATTCGTTCAACTTTTTGTATAATAATTTTTGGGACTTTACCGACATTACAAATTGTCAATACTTTCAATTAGGCACAGCTTGAATGGTCACGGAATATCTTTTCTCATTCACACAACACTTCAAGTTCTCATGGTTATCGCGCATATTCTACACTTTCTGCAACCACTGCATCTATTATTTTTCTGGCAACTGCGACCATTTTCGTGCGCATTGTTTGTTTCAGATCTTTCTATTTTTCACTACCTCGTACTGGAGGAGCTTAACTTTTCAATTTAATTCAATTCCAATTAAATGATTTACTTATTGTTCTGATTCGACAGCCTTACGGGTCCTCTGGCCGGTCACCTGGTGGTGTGTACGTTCTTTTCGCGAACATTCTTTTTACTGTAATTCATGCCGTCATTTTTATACGAGGCTTATTCATTTCTTTTTCTTCTATGCTTCTGGATATCGATTATTTTGTGTTGGTTGTTTAAAAATACGTTCTTCAGCCGCACTAATTGCGTTTCAGAGTTCCCGGGTTCGAACACGACCGCGGCGGCTGCGTTTTTATGGAGGAAAAACGCTAAGGCGCCCGTGTGCTGTGCGATGTCAATGCACGGTAAAGATCCCCAGGTGGTCGAAATTATTCCGGAGCCCTCCACTACGGCACCTCTTCTTCCATTCTTCTTTCACTCCCTCCTTTATCCCTTCCCTTACGGCGCGGTTCAGGTGTCCAACGATATATGAGACAGATACTGCGCCATTTCCTTACCCCCAAACCAATTATTATTATTATTATTATAGCATAAGGGAATTCAGACCATTCCAAGTTTCTGCGCTCCTGCACTCCCTCTCCCCTCTGGACAGAATGCAAAAGTTGTTTAATTCTCTTTGTCCTCACCTTGATATATTCGAAAATTCTCTCCCTTCCTTTATATTGAATGTCCGTGACGTTCCACTTTGAGCACTCTTTTTCTCATACATAACTTCCCCTTTCATGCATTTTGTCTTTACTACACTTGTGCGTTTGCACCGGTATTATATTGTTTTTTTCTCTCCTTAATTGTACATCACGTGTACTTGTTTTCATTAATATTATTACTTTAATACTGTGTACTCACGCCTGATTGTCTGTAACGCGTTCACTAATTACATTTCTTATTGTGTATGATTGTATTTCTAGCTTGTATTTCAGAGATCTCTTATTCGTTCATATTAGTATTGGCTTTATTCTTGTTTGTATTTTGATATATGCTGTACTTGGCAGTTATCGGTCGTTCTTGTGTTCATTCTCTTTGTTTATTGTTTTATTAGTTATTTATATGTCTGTTGCCTGTTCTAGCTGTTTTCATTTACCGCTGTTCTCGCTGTTTCCTTGTTCTCGCTTTTTTGTTTCATGCTTGCTGTTGCGCCTAATTTATGTGTCTTTTTTTTCTATCGCCTTGACTGCTGCATTACCTCCCCTGAGTGTCTTCCTTTGTAGTGAAATAAATGTACATTTTGTGCGTGTGAATAGTGTACCAGCACCAAGACCTTTGGGTTGTTCCTGGGCACCGAAAAAATAAAGATTGATTATTATTATTATTATTATTATTATTATTAATATTATTATTATTATTATTATTATTATTATTAATATTATTATATTGTTTTTTTCTCTCCTTAATTGTACATCACGTGTACTTGTTTTCATTAATATTATTTCTTTAATACTGTGTACTCACGCCTGATTGTCTGTAACGCGTTCACTAATGACATTTCTTATTGTGTATGATTGTATTTCTAGCTTGTATTTCAGAGATCTCTTATTCGTTCATATTAGTATTGGCTTTATTCTTGTTTGTATTTTGATATATGCTGTACTTGGCTGTTATCGGTCGTTCTTGTGTTCATTCTCTTTGTTTATTGTTTTATTAGTTATTTATATATCGGTTGCCTGTTCTAGCTGTTTTCATTTACCGCTGTTCTCGCTGTTTCCTTGTTCTCGCTTTTTTGTTTCATGCTTGCTGTCGCGCCTAGTTTATGTGTCTTTTTTTTCTATCGCCTTGACTGCTGCATTACCTCCCCTGAGTGTCTTCCTTTGTAGTGAAATAAATGTACATTTTGTGCGTGTGAATGGTGTACCAGCACCAAGACCTTTGGGTTGTTCCAGGGCAGCGAAAAAATAAAGATTGATTCATTGATTATTATTATTATTATTATTATTATTATTATTATTATTATTATTATTATTATTATTATTATTATTATTATTGTTATTATTATTATTATTGGCCAGACAGGCCCAATTTTACGCGTATGATTCCTTCCTAGTACAATACTGTACATTGCTCTTTGCTCCCCTTCCACCTTCACTAACATGGAGAAGCAGGGAAGGGTAGGGTTATCGCCGGCTATCCTCTCTGCTTTTCCCCTCATTAAACTATAGTTTCACTATCTTCTAATTGGCCAATTCCTTCATAGTTTGCATTCAAGCGAGCATGCTTCCTCACAAAAATTACTAGTTAATTTTCTTGTCGAAATACCTGAAATGTTTTTTCATGTATGTTGCATACCTTGAGCGTGGTGCAGCACTAAAGAGGTTTTTGCACAATGGTAAATCAGGTAATATTTACTGGCCAAAAAAAAACAAAAGAACGAATTCCATTCTCAGACCACGTGGTTTATACCACCCTTTTTCTAACGAAATTATTCTTTTTTTGTAAAAGAGAGACAAATATTCTGAGACTGTAACAAATACAGACTGTGAGACAAATAATTGAAACATTCATCAGGTGACAGCAGTTTGTGGCATATCTTTAAAGAAAAAGGTTGCATACCAACCACGTTATTCGCTGATGTCACGAGGAGAGAGAGATTGTATACCTTTAAAAAGCAGAAAAAGAACACAAAATTAGAGAGTCCTTGCTTTCAGTCACTCAAAAAACAAAACCTATGTGGCCGTGCTACACAAATCTTGACCTTCGAGTGCCCAGGATATAGGCTTGGGACATCACAGGCCTATGTGATCACTCTTGTCTCCGGTGAGTTCTCAAATACGTGTCTACTGCCCCTGGAGTCTGACCTGAACTTCCGGCTTCTACCAGCCCTAACACGATGTGAATCAACCTGGCTGTGCAGCCTGTGGCATGGTTTCGCACTCGCAAACTACTAATAATTTGCTATTAGTATCAATAATAATTCTCCATGTGTCATCTGCGAGTGCGACGGCATTACAGCACACATTCTTTGAGTATGCGCTGCATAGAGAGGCGAAATGTAAATAGCGATATAGTGATTTAAAAAATACTTAGATAAAACTTCATTAGTGTTGTTCTTGATACTTAGATAAAACTTCATTAGTGTTGTTCTTGATAAGCTGTGCAGGAAGTGTTAAACAAATCTTCCTATTTTCATCTACGACGAGGCAGGCCGTAGTCAACTGTGGGAATAAAAACTCTCTCCCGGCTTTTATTAAGCAAAATACGCGTAAATTTCCGCGCAAAGAATTGAGATATGCCCAAAATATTTCTGGTTTGCTTAAAATCCTCCCAGAGAGAGCGTTGTTACATTACATTTCACTCGGTTCTCACTGAGCTGTATTTCCGTGAGTCTGTCAGCAAATGAACCCCCCGGATTTTACTGTTGTCAGTCATCTGACTTAGGAATATCTCACTGCCCTAGTCGCTCCTAAATGGCTGAACGTTCTGAAACGGCTCCACGAAGTCATGACAAAAACGATTAGTTATTTCTGTTATCTTTTTCGTGTAGCTTATTGAACATTTCGAAGCTAAATCTTATTTAACAGCCTTGAAAAGGCATCCAAAGTGCGATGCCCTCAATTCTCATTCTGAATGTTAATGCCATGTGTCCATAAATTATGATAGACCCGAATCCGCGAGAGCATTTCAATTGATGTGTTGCTTTGGAGATTGGATTTCGCGTGTGGAGTCGTCACAGTGTTGAGCGCCCTCGCGTCTTCGTAGAGCTGGACGAAGTTCGCTTCGAGGGAGGCGACAAATCTAGGTGATATCGGGCAGCAATGTTTAGGTCATCTCGTTCGAGAAAGCAAAATGATGTTGCAAATAATATGTTTCAAATCGATAATAATTGTCACAGTATTTTTTAACTAGTGGTGTCAGAGAGCCACGTAAAATGGAGGTCCCACGAAAAAACAATGTTTGACATCATAGTGTTTCGAGCCAACATATAACTTCAACGTTTTTAATGCAGATCAAAAGCAAATTCGGTGTGTTTGTTCTCATGTTTTCTTTTCTGCGCGATGAGCAAAAGATTAGGCGAAATGAGCCACAGAATGGCGCACGTGCTACTCAGCCAATCCCCAAATGAGCCTGAACTCCTACAGTACGTTTTGATGCAAAATATAGAATAATTAGGCTACAATTTACACCTGATTTTTTAGTAAAACAATTTCGTTCTAAATTAGACCCGACATATCCACATTCCCGTCTCAGAACGTCAGTGTCAATCCGAACGCGTAGAGTTATTTCACTTTTTTATATCAGTCACTAGAACGCATTCCGCCAAAAAATGCCATTTAGTGGATGCCTAAAATACTGAGCGTTATGTCCACTCGCCACGAGTTTGTGAACTACGGCGCCGAACTGCGCCTGCCCGTGTTGGAATAAGAAAAAAGAGAGCTTTTTTTTCTTTACTCGCCTTGGCTGAAAAATATTCGTTTCAAGATGCAAAGGCAGTGTGCAAAGTAGCGTATGTTGTAGGATATCTGCACTTTTTGCTCACAAATGCTGTGTATCGTTTCATTAAAATCGAACGCACTGTTAGAGGCGATGCAGTGAGATTATTGCGTTTTGCCAAAATGCAAGGCTACCTTGACTACCACCCGAGAGCCATATCTCACTGGTATAGGCTGCACTGCTTCGCGACTGTACTGCTTCAAAATTGGCGGCGAGGTGGGTTATGCTGGCCACGAACACACTGATGTGTTGCAGCTTTGCACATGAAAACGTAGAAAAAGTACCTCATCGAGAAAAAGTACTAGAATGATGATGATGGATTTTTATGGCGCAAGGGCATCTATGGCCAAAGAGCGCCATGGCACAAGGTATTTTTCAAATTCTCAAGGTGGGGTCGAAGACCCATTTCCCAAGCATTTCACCCTAAATAAGCCGAGCACCAGACCAGGGGAAAGCTTGTACCCATTGTTTCACCAGTGGGTACCCGTCGGCACTGGGGATCGAACCCCGCACCTCCCGCATGCGAGGCGGATGCTCAACCACTTGGCCACCGCTGCGGTAAAGAGTACTAGAAAACCACAAATCTATGAAAGCAAGGAAAAAAAATTACAGGATTGCACTTAAGTCTGCTGAAGAGCAGAGATGCGAAAGCCTTTCCTTTTGTGCTCTTTCTCTCTTCATTAATTATTTTTTAATTGATCATTTCAATTTCTTAAATTTTATCTATATTATCTTTAGTTTATTTGTATATATTTTTAATTTTTTATTATTGTTACTTCTATTTATTAATCAGGTAGTCAGTTAATCGGAGGCAGTAAATATGTATTGCCAAACAAACAATTAGGAAAAAGAAAAAAAGAAAAAGTAATAATGGTTCATCAACCAAACTTTTCCCATTTCAAGATCTACTCACGCAACACAATCAAACTTTTGCACTTTTATCTCCACAGAACGACATAATCGGGCGGAAAAAAATTGCGGACACGTTTTGCTGACGCGAAATAACCATATATTGCTTACGCATTAAAATATGTATGGACTGGGCGCCTGCTAACTGCGGTTCAGCACTATGCGCTGCATATAGAGGCGAAATTCAGACTCGAAATCACGCTGTGGACTGTGTTGGCCCGTTCTCGCTGAAGGAAATGAAGGTTATAGGACATTGCAAGCTGCCATTGTCGGCGCTGAAGGCCTCCCTAGCTCTGCTCTCTTTCAGAGAGCGTGGCCTCCAAGATACTGTCACCACTTGCTTGACGTAGCTCAGAGATGGTTGGTCGGCTGCAGCTACAATGGGTACATCTTCGGACGCCAGCGCGTGTCGCAGTTAGTCCCGAACAGCCGTCGCGATGGAGACAGATGTAGGCTGGTTAGGAGCTGGGAACAGCCTTTTCAGCTCCTCTCGGACGACGTCGCGGATAATTTCGCGAACATCGGCCAGGCCACCACCGCTCAGGCCGGACGAAACAAGACTTGAGACAACAGGAAGGGCGCTTAGTCGCCGAAAGTGACTGGTTCTTGTCGCCAATGCGTGCTCGATGTTGGTTGCTTCAGCGACCCAGCTCTTCCACCAAATGTCATGACTTGCTTGACGTAGAGGCCGTCGGCGAGCACAGCTGGAGATAGCTGGAGCACAAGAACACACGAACCAGAACACAGGTCCGCCAGCAGCAGCGTCGTCTTCGGCACGCGCAATCGCACTTCAACTTTCTCTTCGCTACAATAGGCTCTGACTTTAAGGAGCTCTTTTCCCATACTGACATCCATTTCCTGTTGCTTCGGTATCCCCTTCACCTTTGCATCTCCTGTCCTCTTTCCCCTAGTGGAAGTAGGAAATCGATTTTTTTTTGCCGGTCAAGGTGCCTGCGCTTCCTTATCTTACTCCTTCCTGCAAATTTCTTTAGTCAAGGCAGCTGAATTCTTATTGCTTTCGTGTCCCACATCTTAGGCAGGAGTGATTTTTTAATGCGATATTTTAACCCTTTCCTGTCATCTGTTGGGCATCGCCTTACAGTGAAAAAGTACCAGTCCGGTCGGTTGTCGGGCGTGGCCTGAGAAAAGTTTCAAAATTGGTTTTGACGGGAAAGGAAATGGTGACCCGCCGCGGCGGCTCAGTGGTTAGGGCGCTCATCTACTGATCCGGAGTTCCCGGTTTCGCACCCGACCGCGGCGGCTGCGTTTTTATGGAGGAAAAACGCTAAGGCGCCCGTGTGCTGTGCGATGTCAGTGCACGGTTAAGATCCCCAGGTGGTCGAAATTGTTCCGGAGCCCTCCACTACGGCACCTCTTTCTTCCTTTCTTCTTTCACTCCCTCCTTTATACCTACCCTTACGGCGCGGTTCACGTGTCCAACGATATATGAGAGAGGTACTGCGCCATTTCTTTTCCCCAAAAACCAAATATTATTATTATTATTATCAAAGAAAATGGCGCAGTATCTGACACATGAACTGCGCCGTAAGGGAAGGGATAAAGGAAAGAAGAGGTGCCGTAGTGGAGAGCTCCGGAATAATTGGTGATCTTTAACGTGCACGACATCGCCCAGCACACGGCGCCTTAGTGTTTTGCCTCCATAAAAACGCAGCCGCCGTGGTCAGGTTCGAACCCGGGAACTCCGGATCAGTAGCTGAGCGCCCTAACCCCTGAGCCACCGCGACGGGACCGATAAACGTTTTGCAAACTGTTTCTGTTGGTAAAATTGCGCGCCATCTGTTTGGATTTGTTATATCCTGAAAATTGGCTATTTAGCTTTCCTCTCGACGAATGGCAGCACAATACTGCTGCAAAACATTTTTTGATCACGTGGTTTTCTTTATGGAGGAAAGACGCTAAGGCGCCCGTGTGCTGTGCGATGTCAGTGCGCGTCAAAGATCCCCAGGTGGTCGAAATTATTCCGGAGCCCTCCACTACGGCATCTCTTTCTTCCTTTCTTCTTACACTCCCTCCTTTATCCCTTCTCTTACGACGAGGTTCAGGTGTCCAACGATATATGAGACAGATACTGCATCAATTCCTTTCCCCAAAAACCAAATATTATTATTATCACGTGGTTTTCAGATTCTCAAGTTCCGCCAAAAATTCGCGGCATGAGTTACATTTCGGCAGACGTGTTTTACGGAAAGATATCTAATGACTGTTTAGAAAGCGATGACGACTTCGTCGAATGCGCATAAATTTCCGCGTAGAGGAGAATCGAGATCCTTCCAAAGTTAATCCTGGTTTGCTTGAAATTCTCGCATAATTAGGGAGTTATCTGCGACTGGATTGGGTGCATTACATTTCATACGACTCTCACTGCGCTGTATTTGCGTGAGTGTGTGAACAACAAACCACGTACATTTTGAGTATTGTCAACCATCTGACCTAGAAATATTGTTGTGGCCACCAGGATCCCATACACGCCTACGCTTTTTGAAATGCCGGCACGATATCATGGGATAAATGTATTGGTGTTTGGCTCCTCTGGCGCTTTGTCTTTTCATGCAGCGAAGGTACAACAGTGATGAGTGCCGTCGAGTCTTTGTATTGCGGGACAACATGCGCTCCGAGGAGCACGCGACAGTATTAGGTATATCGGGCAGCAATATTAAGGTCGTGTCGTTGCAGAAAGCAAAAGGGGGCTGAAATTGATCAGAGGTTGCAGATTGATAATAAGTCATACAATGCCTTCTAATGAACGGTGTCACGCAGTCAGGGATAATAGAGGCTGTAAGAAAAAAAAATGTCCGACATCGTTGTTCTCGAATCAGGGCCAGAGACAAATTTTTTGTTTTTTATTTTTATGTGTTCTTTTCTGTGACCTCAGCAAAACATTAGATAATATGAACGACACCTTTGTGCGACTACTCGCCCGCAAACCACTAAATGAGCCAGAAGGCCCTTCAGTGAGTTTTGCTGCAAAATGTAACTTTATCATCCCACAAGTTATACGTGATAATTTTGGTAATATACTTCGCCTCTAAACCAGATCGGATATATTCACATTTTTCTTTTACAGAACCTGACTTGTATTCTGAACAAGCAAAGTTGTTTCGCTCTTTTTCAGTAATTCATTTCAAAACATTCAGCCACAAACAGCTTTTTAGAGCAAGACTCAAACATTTGCATTGAGAATTATCTCCACTCACTAAGCGGTCGTTGACGACGGTGCCAGCCTAGGTCCGCCTGTGCTGGAAAAGTAGGCGAAGAGGGAGTTTTTGTTTACTGGCCTTTGATGAAAATTAGTTGCTTAGTGAAGGAGAGAGAGTGTGTAAACTGCAGTGTGTATAATAAACTGCACATCTCCAACCAAAAATTTTAATTTTAACCCAACGTTTCGAAGCCGACTCAGCTCCTTCATCAAGGGTGACTGAGAGCAATTGCTAGCGTATTTGAACTATGGAGGCGAGGAGGGGGGTCAAAGGAACGACAGCTGTGATGCGAAAGGTGCGGGAGAGGGTAGAGGGAGGGGGGTTAAGTGTGTTAGTCACGTTGTCGCACTGAGGGGAGGCGATAAATACCTACTTTTTTTTTTCTTCGTTGAGTTGAAGAGCGAAGTCCCTGGGCGTATACTGGGGGCAGATTTACTTCTGTGCGGTTGATGTTGTTCGGGGTGGTTTGGAAGTGCCAGGATTCCAGAAGGAGCCTCTTGTGGTAATTTGCTTCGGTTCCGAATATGCGGGTTTCTTCGAAGTTGATTCTATGGTTGAAGTCCTCGGAATGTTCGGCTACTGGATTGCACTCTCTTGCGAAGTTGCGGACGTCAGTGTTATGTTGCCGAATTCTTTCTTTGAAATTTTTTGTTTCGCCGATCTAGCTTGCGTCGCAGTCGGCGCAAGGAATTTTCTAGACAATGCCTTGGGCTCTTTCTCTCTGCGACTGGTCTTTGGGAACAGGAAGGCAAAGCGCAACAGTGTTTGTGGGCTTGTACTCAACCTGGAGACCCCCTGGTTGGTTGGAGATGTGCAGTTTATTATAAGTCTTCAAACCCAACCAGACAGGCAAATATGTCAAAATGTGTAGTTTTCAAACTACAGTGTGACGTACGATGTCTGCACTATTTATTCACAAATACTCCGTGCCATTTCAATAAATGCGAACGCTGTGTTAGAGCCGATGTAGTGAGAATATTGCGTTTTGAAATATCTTAAGCCTACCTTGACCCCCAACTCGAGAGTCATTGCTCTGTGGAGTGAGCTACACTACTCCGCGACAGCATTGCTCAAAAACCTGCGGCACCATATTGGGTTGAGCTGACCACGAACGTAGCCATCTCTTGTGCTGATGCGAATGAAAACGTTGAAAAAACAACTCCTCGAGAGACAGGACTAGAAAACCGCAAATCTAGGAAACAAAGGCATGTTTCGGCAGGGCACCTGCTAAATGCAGTCGGAGAAGAAAGAGTAACGGTAGGTTACGAAACCTCTTTGACAAATAGAAACTCGAGGAAAACAAGGAAGAAAGAAGGAAAGAAAAAAAGGACAGAAAAGGAAGAAAGAAACCAAGAAGGAAGGAATGAAAGAAGGAAAGAAAAAAGGAAGAGAGGAAGAAAGAAAGCGAGAAGGAAGGAAAGAAAGAAATAAATAAAGAAAGAAAGAAGGATCGAAAGGAAGGAAGAAAGAAAGAAGGAAAGAGAAAGGGTGAAAGAAAGGAAGAAAGAAAGAAAGAGAAAGAAAGGAAAAAAGAAACAGTGAAGGGAAGAAAGAAAAAGGAAGGAGGGAAGGAGGAAAGGGAGGGAGGGAGGGAGGAGGAAATGACTGCAAGGGCAGCGCTATATGATTAAATTTAATTTTATGATACGAATAGGCATAGTTTTTCGAATGCATATAAATTAGAGGTAGTAGTAACACGAAGCTTGAAGACAACAGCGCTTGACACGTCCTAATTCTGGCATGCTGATTTATTCGTCGCCGTAAGAACAAGCTGGAAGCGTGATTATTCTGATGCGATGTTTTTAGTTTGCTTGTCCTCGCATAAAGGTCGCATTGCTTCTAGCTGACTAAGCAGCAAAGTATGAGCAAGAAAGCGTTCACATTTCAGCATTTGCATGGAGAATGCAGTCGCAAAGAGTATAGTATGTCGTTTTGGAGACAGCAATAACAAAAGATGGATTGTCCTGAAATGACCTCGCGTATGCTCTCAATTGGGAAATGAACTTTGCCTCCATGGGATTATGGGAAACGTAAGGGAGCGCCACTAGAAGCCAGTTTTTTGGATGAACAAATTATTACAGCAATTAATCAAAACCATTATTTTCGCACCCTTTTCTTAGATGAACTCTCTTTGGAGAATGACAAGATATTTGAAGAAGGAGGGCATTCACTCACCACTAGGTTGGACATCGCATGACACATGTGGAGCTTCGGATGGATCCGTTTCTTGCTCGCCTGTCAAAATAAGCGGAAGAGAAAAATAAAAACTGAAGTCTATATTCTTAATCAGGCACAGTTCCCGCTCGTATCTTACCTCCCATAGGCACATCAGAAACCATAAAGTGATATACGAATTGTGATACGTACGCTCCAATTAAAAAAATTGGGAATGTCGTGTGGACCCAGATAAAATATTGTTCTATGCCGTCCCACAAAAAATATCTGCATCGTCTCAAGGGAAAGAACAAGGATTGCAATGCGGTATGAATCGCGTGTCTGTGCGACATCACTGGTGTACAATGGGCAACATGATACAAAATACTCCTAACCACGGACAAGCCCATCTCAAGCACTCATGCGCTGACAATGAAGAAAAATCCGTGCTTCCATTGAGAAACGTAGTTTTCTTGGCTTCAAAAAATACTGAGCATTTTCCCGGACATGCGACTATAGTAGTCAGGGCCAGTTGATTCACGAAATGAATTTAGGAATTCGATCCTGCGCTGAAAGCTAGGACTACTGCATTTAATTCTTTTATGTGCACGTTACCATGTGTGCTTAATGGCAACATAAATGTGCCGTAAATGGCGACAAGCAGCGCGATGCTTTCGCACGATTAGCTGGTATAGCAGCCACACAACAGTGGCTCATCGCGTCGCTCAGGTTCTGTGTCCGCAGAAAATTTCGCTCATCGCCCGAAAGCAGCTCACGAGACTAGCCAATAGCAAAAGGGATTGCGGGCACCTAACTCCCGATATACAGCTGATTTTCGAGCGAACTTTTTCTTTTAGCGCGGCTTCGACGAAGAAGCGTCGGTCCTTCGCTTCGTCCAAGCCATACATTGAAATATTGGAGTAAAAACCAGTTTGGAATAACGAAATAAGAACCCTTGTCTTGTCTCGTGCATATCGTTAATTATTACAGAAAGGTGAGAGGGGACAACGTTCTTGCTATCTTGAAAGTCACGGCACAACCTAATGTACTTTTCCTCCAGTGTGTTTGTTGTCTCCCTTGCAAATTAAATATATTCAGATAAGAATTTTCATCATTGCTTTATCGCACTTCTTTTTTTTTGTACTCATAAAAACGTGGTACCGCCGCAGTTATGCTTCCTTTAAGTGGGAAGGTGACTGCACATTGAATCGGCGTTAACGAGGAACTGTGTAAACGCGCTGCTCAAACCTCATCGCTTAATACGGGTGTCACCAGCGGCAGCTATAGCCGACGGCCGTCGCTATGAACATAGCTTCATGCGGTTACCGCTTTAAGCTCCACCTGAAGACAATGATGCGATCGCGTTAAAGAGTCGTTTAAGTGGCCTCGTGTTCTTACTATACGTGACACACCAATGCCATCACCATCCCGAGTTTCACTCTGAATGGGATCCTTAACTTCCTTTCCCTCGCAGGTACTCCTCTATTTCACTGAGGTTCTGCCTACATGCCCGTATACGTGCATTTGTCATACTCTAATTGGTATTCATGGATTTGGGGGAGGCCTCATCATACCGCTACTACCACAGTTGTGCAGCTTCAAGCGATGCGCAACTGGCCTGGCAAGCATGTGTTTCAAACCCACCGAACGGCGGGTATTGTGAGACAGTGGTTTTGTGGCAGTGACATTCAATTTATTTCAATTAATTTCACTGCCACCTGTCACGTTAGCCGAATTGCTCACAACCTGGAATGGAGACTTAAACAGAAAGTTGGTACTGCAATGAGTAGGAGCAGCCTGAACTGTGGCAATGGAAGATACACAGAGATGAGCCCTATTTCAAAGAACTTCTGTCCGTCTTCATCAGTGCTTCGACTACCCTCACCACAACGTGACAATACAACATTTCTTTAGTCATTTACGGACGACATAACTGTCGACTAAAACTTCGCTATTTCAAAGCACTTCGTTGAGAGAACCTTTTGGAGGCGTTTTCACAGGGAATAAAAAAGGACCGTAAACCAACCTTCGTAGTCCGGAAGATCACTCCGTCTCCTGATCATATCGCCTGGAAAAGTTAGGAAAACAATTGCTTCAGAAATAACCACAGTGCATGAATCCCAACGCGCCTTTTCAAGCATACCCCTTGTAATTTTTAACCAAGCCCCTCCCTACTCACCAGGACCCGCTGCAGTAAGGAGAATACTTACGCTCGCTTTCTGCGAAAATTGAAAGCGAGAGAGATTTTAGTGCTCGTGCTCCTAGGGAAATTCTGTTTTATCTGCTTCTGATGGAAAGCCATCTAGCCATTTATTCCTGTTTTAACGGCCGCGTGCGAAGCGGACTCTGCATCTCATTGAGAAAGTGAGAGATTGCTCGAACAGATTGACACAGCTAGATGCAGCTGTAATACTTTGTGGCTTTGATCGCAGAATGCGTTCCCTGAGCAGAAGCGATGCAGGCGTACATCAAGCCATGCCTGTGAATAGTTTGCTTTCAAGAACACGTGGTCCACTCTCAACGTCATGATCTTTAGGTTTTCGCATGACAGATATTCAACCGTCACGAATAATAGAGCGTACTGTGTTAAAAAAAATCCTGTTCTAGCTTTTTGTACACGTAGAGAACGTGTTAAATATTCTTGTCGGAAAAAGGAGCAGAATAATCTTCCTTTGTAGGGAACAGGGTCGACATAAAAATGGTTATAAAAAGTGCAATTAAAATCTTCTTTTTCCCTACCAGCATATATAATGGTCACACAAGATGATTTTTTTTTGGTATGTAAGGGAAGACATGAATGTCTTCTGTCTATCTGTAATGACCATAAAGTTTTTTCATCGCATTGAAACTCTTGTGTGCGAACAGTGTATTACGATACACCATCTCTTCAGAAAATGGCGGGTGAAAAGTATTTAAACTTTTTGCAGACACATTTCAAAGTGCTTTCTAGAGCGAACTTTCTAGGCGCTGTTCACACAGGGAGAGAAAAAAGGCTGTGCTCACCGTCGTACTCCGGAAGGTCACTATATCCCATCAAAGGGTAGACTGTTAAAAAGTACGAAAACACCTCTTGTAGCAATCAATTCAATGCATGCACCACATGCTGCCTTTTCCGATGGCACATGATCAATAATAAATAAACAAAACGCATCCCTACTCACTAGGACGCCATCAGGTATTGGGCGTACTTACATTTATTTCCTCTAAGGGAATAGGGAAGACAGTTTTTGGTTAGTGACTAAGGCTTGGAGGGACTTAATGTGCTTTATCATCTCACGTTAGGAGAGCTACAGCTAGCCCGAAAAATTGCGCGCGATTCACGATGGCTATCTTCGAAATCCGAAAAATACTCCTGTGGTTATCTAACAGGGAAACAACACAAGGTATAGGTAGAGTGTGAAAATTTTAGCGCTATACCAGATTGGGGAGCTATTTTGATGTGCGCAGGAGAAATTCCGCTTGGCGGCAGGATTAGCCCTCAGGTATTACATGAAATCCTCGGGATCATTATTCAGCGTTGTGGAAGTATTAAGACATAAAATGAATTTCAGAAGCTCTGAAAGAAGCCGCCGCTGTGGCCTAGCGGTTATGCTACTCACTTGCTGACCAGAGCGACGCGAGTTCAATCACTGCCGCGGTGGTCGCATTTCGATGGGGATGAAATGGTTGAGGCCCGTTCATCGTGCGTTATCAGTGCACGTTATAGAAAACCAGGTGATCTAACTTATTCGAAGGCCTCCACTACGGCATCCCTTATAGTCTGAGTAACTTTGGAACGTTAAGTCGTCTAAATCCAAAACAAGCATTAGACAAAGTGTTCCTGGGTAAAAATCTAGATGCAAACTTCGAGCAGCACGCCTTTTCAGAACGAAATAGATTGAGAAAATCTGGCGATGTTGGCTGTAGTAACTTAGAGAAACCCAAACAACGACCCTCCGTACCAAAAAGAGCCTTCAGAGCAGTCGTAAAAGCCTCAATCTAACCAAAGTACCATATTGGTGCTGTATTTCGTACAAAATAATCGATACTTTATCATGATTTTACCACTGAGGAGATTTAATTGCCTTAGTTCCCTCTTTAGAAGTGTACGCAATCAGCTACGAGTACAAAACCGTTTAAATGTACTCTCGAGGTCAGAACCCGTATTATAATAAAAGCCTAGTAAGAAAAAGCAATGTTCCCGCGAAAACTTCTATGCACAAATATTTAGCCTGAGAAGTAACAGCGATGCTGACTTCTTCTTAGCTCCATGAAAACCCACGTCATCGAAGTGAAAGAGGAACGCAATAATCTTCACCTAGCCTAGGCGCTCTTCGTAGTTCTTCAATCCACATCATGCGCTTATCGCTTCTCGTGCTGCTCTGATAAATGTGATTCATTTGTCGAGAAAGGAAGTGCCTGATATAGCATTGTTTTTTTTCTTTTTATTGGGGATGGCTACCTGCCATACTATCAGGTTTCGAAAATATCAAGTGGCATTAATTAGAGGTGCTCTTCAAGCTATTTCTTTGGTTGCTTTCGTGACTAAACTTTTAGTGCGCTAATTTCTGAACAAATTTTTGTGCACAATACCTTACATCGATCCTTCATATCGATATCCTGCGACTAAAGATTAGTGCGGATGGACTACGTGCTAAACTGGGCTTCTGGTCCTGCATAGTATTTCTCGCTGGTACCTGCAACCAGCTGCACATAGCTGCATGTCCTTTACACGCAGCTAGCACTGCGGAATCATGAAATGTGGAAACACGATATTCTGGTCGCCCGAATATAACATACAACAACTCAGGAGCATACACGTTTTTAAATGTGTAAAATTATGGCTAGCGCTCTTATTTTATATTTTAAGGCCTTTATCTGTTACTCTATATTATTTGAAAATTTATTCTAAGATTTAATGTGGAAATAACCAGAATATTCGGCCTGTTCTGCAAGCATGTTTTCGTTAAGCTTGTTTCTTAATATTATTATTAAAATTACTGCAATCCAAATCACAGCGCAAATATCGTTTGTGAGATGATGATTATGGATTTTTATTTCGCAAGGGCATCTATGGCCAAAGAGCGCCATGACACAAGGTATTTTTATTTTTATCAAGGTGGGGGTTAAAGACACTTTTCCAAAACATTTCACCCTAATTAAGCCAAGCACCAGACCAGGGGAATGTTTGTACCTCTTGTATCACCAGTCGGCATCCGGCATCACTGGGGATCGAACCCCGCACCTCCAGCATACGAGCCGGATGCTCAACCACTTGGCCACCGCTGCGGTATGCAAATCTCGTTTATGGCTACTCAGATACATGAAGTAATGCTCACCCTTGTCCCCAGCAAGTGCTGGACAAACCTGGCAGAAAGATACAAGCAGGTGGACGGCTATTCTCATTGTTACCATCTGCGGTCAGATGAGGCTGTGGAGGGATGGAACCACAGTTTTCAGAGTGCCTAGCGCAGTTCCTTATATCCTAAATGTACACATATATGTCTTGCATTTTTTTTTCAGAGTTGACATTTCTTTGGTAAATGACTAAGCTCCGCAGTCGTGTGGGAATCACTATACCGCGCCTGAGTATTTATTTCATGATTTATTAACAACATTTTGTAACGAACGAATATGCAATTGTCAAAAAGAAGCTTTTCGCCCCAATTGGCACGCGGCCAAAAGCCAATTTAGGATGAAATCTATTTGAAATCAAAATATAATCGCCTGAAACACATAATTAAAACATCAACGTTACCACTTCGAATGTTATCAGAAGCCTGGAATTCGCACTAATCCGGTCACTATCTGTTATTTCGAAACTTGCGTTTTATGTGTTTCTTCTTTGAGTCAATTTCCTCATGTCTTGCAGATATTGATCGCATGCTTAGGGAAGCAAAATGAGGTGCTTGATTTTACACGTCTCCAAAACCAAGGTTAGTGTAGGGAAGGTTTTTTGTTCATATCTCTCGTGTAGATTAATGGCAAACGACCTTTTTATAGCTAAATGTTGATTGATAAACCGTAGAACAAAAAGAACCACATGCTGCTGTTGGGATCCCCTCCCAAAACCTCAGTGTATTGCATAAAGATACGCAGCAATTGTAAAGAAAACCATGCTTCAACACCAGACTTCTGAGCGCCATTTTTTCAGATATTTTAAGTTTTCACCATGATAGTCTATATAACCGCAGATCTCCCGTCGGCAAGATTAAAAATTTTTGCTATTGTTTTTGCTATCACAAGCGTGGCCCATTTTTCTTCTATTCCAGCCGTAACTGCTCAATGCCAGTGATGAAAAACATTAAAATATTTCGCTACGAATCAAAAAAAGGACCAATAATTAGAATATTTTCATAATTGCGCCTTACAATACTATCACAATTTGAAATCTTTGTCCCGCAAGGCCGGACGTGATACTCAATAAACTGAACTATGGCCTCGGCAGATAGTAGATGAGTCCAAAGAGGTGGACTCCCCGTTCCACTGCTGTACCTCGGCAGTCCAATCTTCTGCTTTCTTTCTGTATTTACGTACTGTGGAACCTATCCTTCTCAGTGTTTAAGATACCCACCCTCCATTCATAGCGGCGTCCATACAACATCCTTTATACCGCTAGCATCATGTGGAACGTGTTCGAACGGTGAGGGCATCAGCTCAGAAAGCCCATCTCTCTACCTGTGGCATCAAGACTGCAACATCGGCGGCCCTCCTTAATCTATTGAGTACACAAAGAAAGGGAAAAGAGGGGCAAGTTATGGCGGGAATTGACGCATATTTCAATGGTTTGAACTTGAAAATTTCAGACAACAAGTGGTCTCCGGAAGGTTGCACGCAAACACGGTGATTATTACACACCACTCTTCCCCCTTGCTGCAAAAAATCACTACAAAAATTCCTTTTTCACTCAAAGTATTTACAACATCTATTCAAATTGAATTGACTATACTGAAAATATTAAATTCACACGGTTATTTTTAGTGTTATGCGCAAAACGGCACGTGGTGGCACTCGAGCAAACTACAGCGTTGCGCCAAGTCTGTGCAGCTTGTGTAGCAAGGGTATGGGACGGGGCACGTGGACGGATGAGACTATGAGGTCTGGAGGTGTAATTCTGTTCGTTGGAATTAACATCCAGAAGCAACACAGGGGCTCTGAGACACCGTTGTAGAGATCTCCGCATTAATTTGGAACTCTTGGTATTCACATCCGCTATCATTCCAAAAGGTTACGGGTGCCTTTTTGGTTTCGCTGACATCGGAACGTACTACCGTGTGGGTCATTAGCCGAGCGCTCCAGGCACTGTTCCGGCATGGCTTGTAGTCTTTGCGTGGACAAAGTTGCTGTGACTGGTACAGGATAGTCCTAACTGAATCGATTTTGGAGTCCCGATCTGTTATAAGGTGAGCTTAACTACGGTAGTCATTAAGCTATTTCATGCAACAGTTTCTCATTCCACAAATTACCGAGTTCTTCTGAACAGAACTGATGGCAGTGAGCCTCGAGTAGCAACAAAGCGTACAAAAAGTGCGTCCTTCCTATTACGTGGTCCTTCTCGTTCGACGCCGATCTGAAGCCCGAAACCTTATATTGACGTCAGAATGCCACTGGAGAAATTTAATATAAAATCCATAACCTTCGCGCATTAACGGCATGCGCTAGTCGGCACGGCAGAATTTGATCCGAGCAGATTCAAAGGAAATCTTTAGAAACCCTTATTCCGTAGTAATCGACTACCTTTAGTTTTTGTTTTTGATATAACGTTGTCTCAAAAGGTTGTTTTCTCGCTAAACACCACTTCCTCGTTTTTTTAAAATAAGCGATCATACTGGGACGAAAACTATGCCGTAAACTCAACAAATGTTGCCTCAAAATAACACAAAAATTTATAACTTTAGGCATAGCGAGTCGCAGGCTAATTTTATTCCTGAATCGTGTTTAAGAGCGAAAACTGCTTTTTCTATTTATTTCAGTATTATCACGTGTTCACATTGCTGAAACAACATGTTCTTTCAGCAATGCGAACACTGATGTGTTTGGAATATACATCGGGATGTTTATAGTGTATTTTACAGATATCTTGTACTCCTGAATGCAATAAAAGTATGCCTGAAATAGGTTCCTAAAATTTTATGCTTGGTACTTGAAATATATCCTTAAAATTTGCCTAATATACGTCGCTTAAAGCATGCTTCGAGCAGGTTTTAAATACGTGAAAAAATATGAATGCGGTTTTGGCATCTTGCCAATATATGAAAAGTCTACTTTCGTAAATAGGAAATTAATTCATTCGAAGTATACGTCTTTTAAAGCAGGTTTCGAGCACGTTTTAAACATGCGAAAAAAATTTAATGCGGTTTTAGTATCTTGCTAATGTATTAAAAGTGAACTTTCGTAAGTATTAAATTGATTCACTCGAAGTATACGTCACGTAAGGCACGTTTCGAGCACGTTCCAAACATGTGAAAAATATTTATGCGGTTTTAGCATCCTGTCAAAGTATTAAATGTGTAGTTTCGTAAATATGAAATTTTAACAAACGGCCAGTCCTTTTAAACTTATTTCAAGCACACCTTTAGCTTCCATAGAAAAATTTAGGGCTCGTAGTCGCGTTTCGGGAAATGGCCTTGAATGGCCTTGAATGCATTGAAGGTGTGCTTTCGCAAATGCGAAACGTGGAGCCACACTAGCCAGGTGCCGAGTGTAAACTGCAGAAACAGTCCCTTTACCGCAGCAGACGTTTGCAACCCCAGCGTGCTTCATGGCCGCCCTTCTTCGTAATAATATCAACGCTCACAGCTTCATTTACCAGGGGCGGCGTTTGGATCTATAATGCCGCCGAGTTTGCCCGGCGCCTGCTTCGATTTAGAACTCCACCACACTACGTTAAAAGGAAGCGTTAGCGTGAGAAATTGTGCTAGTTGGTACGTATTCATTGTAAACGAGTGCAAAATGTACGAAGACGCAGGGAAAAAGACAACAACACGACACAAGTGATCGCTCGCAAATGAACCTTTATTGGGAAAAACAACAGCAAAACGTACACAAAAAGGCCAAAATACAAATAAACAAGAGACTGAACTTAAATGACGCCGCGCCAGGTATCTTAATCCGGAACGGATTACACGCGCATCAACAAGATATCTAAAGTAATGCAGTGAACATCGGAACGAAGAAGAAATGCACTAGACAAAATCAAGTGCCATCACTGAAAGCTATTTCTTCGCTGGTTAGGGTTGCTGAAGGGGTGCAATTACACGTGTCGATTGATTTTGCGATGTAATATGCTTACTTTAGCTCGCGTCTGAATTCATTATGGTGTCTAAAAAGAACAGTGGTGTTCTCAAATGTTTGCACGCATCGCTTATGATTTCCTAGCCGGTCACATTGCCGGCAGTGGTCAGACGTTTTAGAGCGGTCTCGGTTAAAGGAATTCTTATGCCCCATGAGGCGTATGTTTTAGCAGCGGCCGGTTTGGCCGATGTAAGCATAGCCACTAGTCGTCGGCCATGCTTAGAAAAATGTAGTAGACTACATTTTTGCAGCATTCAACATATTTGTTAACGTGCTTGACGCCACAACTTAACTGGCGGGACGGGGCGCTGACAAGCTTTCCCGTCTGTGTGTGGCCGTCCAAAAACGGGTGGACGCAACACCCCGTATGTGGCATCAAGCAGGTTAACAAGTATGTTGAATGCTGAAAAATGTACTCTACAAAATTTCGATGACCTGCCGCCATGCTTACATCGGTCAAACCGGCCGCTGCTTAAACATACGCCTTATGGAGCATACGAATTCCTTCAACCAAGACCGCTCTAACCTGTCTGACCCTGCCGGAAATGTGACTGGATAGGAAAACTTAAGCGATGTGCGCCACAGTTTTAGAACATAACTGTTCATTTCAAACACCATAATCACTTCACACGCGAGCCAAAGGAATCGTATTGCAACGCAAAATCTATCTACACCTGCATTAGCACCCCTTGAGTCACACTAACAAGCCAAGGAATAGCTTACCGAGATGACACTTGCTGTTGTCTCGTGCATTTCTTCTTTCGTGCCGATGTTCACTGCATTGCTTTAGATATCTTGTTGATGCGCGTGTAATCCATTCCTGATTAAGATTCCTGGCGCGGCGTCACCAAACTTTAGTCTCTTGTATCTTTGTATTGTCACCTTTTTGTGCAGATATAGCTGTTTTTTTCTTCACTAGACTCTCAGTTCCGATTGAGCGCATGTGCCGTGTTGTCTTTTCTGTGTCTTCGTATTTTTTGCGCTCGTTAACCGTGAATGTTTAAGGAAAGAGCTTGCGCGCTATTCACCCGTGTCTGCAATAATTTCCCATTGCTTTCCGAAAATACTTCCTCGAGTCCTCACTCTAGATGACACCACCCTCGTTCTCACAACAAAGCAACACCTCCGGCGCCGCACACGCGCTCTAATCCCTCCGTGTGCGGTAACCCTCCCCCGTGGTCTTTTACCCGTGCAGAGGAGGTTGCGCTTCGGAGGATACGGGTCGGGGCTGCCCTAACTCCAGCTGTGACACGCAAGTGGCCGCATTTCAAAGATATATCATATTATCGTTCACTGCTTGACTTCATTACATTAGCCCACCTTTTCTCATTTATTTAAGCATGCTCTTCATCTCTCATCTCATAACCTTTGTGCCCCGAGGCAATAAACATCGCTTAAAAATATACTGCCAGAAGATGTTGTGCTTCTGAACATGGGAAAAAAAGCGGCTTGAAGAAAGACTTGTGGAAAAATACTGCAATGTCGCTGCCCTCGGCCACATTGCATAAATAAAATTTTCAAGTGGCCACGAAGGAACCGATTAGAATATACTTGGTGCTTTCGATGAGTGCAGAAGATAAATACATTTCTTCGCTCTTCCATACAATACTCGATCACTCCTGCCTTAAATAAAGAAATGAAAAAGAAGTTGTGAAAAACAGCCTTCCAGCGTCGAATACTTGTGGGCACCTTTATCGTATAGCAGTGAACGTTTTCATTCTAGACCAAATTTCGAACCATCTTTAGCTTTTACTCTTTATAACTAGGCACATGCTTGTTCGTATTAGCGCCGCCTATTGGTTGATAAATACAGCCACTGAGTGTTACCATTGCATTCCAGCATCCTCTAGATCTACGGGAAGCGAAAGTAATGTCTATAAAATAAAGGGAGGGGTGAAGTATATCATGCCTAAGAAAACAATTCTAGTAAATCTCCAAGAGACTGACTGAACATTTCCTTCTTTATCCCTTAAAGGACATGCGTTTAAACTTCAATAAAAAAACGCGCAGCGTCTTGGTCGTATCCAGCACTGCTAAGGAATTAATACCGACTTTTCTACAAACATTGCTATTTTACTTCGGCAACTAGTGTCCTGAAATCTCCACGTTTTCCTCATAAAACTTTTAGGAAGTGAATCTTTTTACCTTTATGCATCAACTGATGCAAATGTTCGAGAGAAATCTTGCGTTGGCTCACTTTTCGAAGTGGTGCCCTGCGTCGCAATTACATCTAGCAACCGAGCTTAATCACGCAAACAACTGTGATGACTCATTTATGTCGACTGGGATCCCACTGCCAAGTATCTGAACGTAGACGAAATGAAACCGCCCATTTTGGAAAGAATAAAGGTGCAGTTTTCTTTCTAAGAAGGCGCTTCGTGTGCACCAAATGCCCTCAGCAAGCGATTATCAAATTACGCGAATGACCTGAAATTTCTTCTCACTTGTGCTCTTTGGTAATCTCTCAGTAGCATGGAGAGGCGCTTGAAAGCTAATCTGTTAAAATAATTATGTACTAGAAACACTTATGTTTTCCCGTCCGTTTCCGTTCGAGTCTCTGTTTTCAAGGTCAATCAGACTTCAGGCAAGGATCGTTGAAATCGGACATGAGCTCCACCTTACGGGCATGACGGGATAGCTTTAGTCTGTTAAAGCCTATATAAGCGGATCGTCATTCTCTACTGTACAGTCATAGATCCCCATACCACTTTTTGTGCAATGATGCAGCGGTTAATCCGTGCGTCACTGCCCTACGATGGTAGGTGCTGCCACCGCTAGGGCTTAACGACTAACAAGAGGGTAACGCATGGAGACCTCGGAAAGACAAATATCGGTGAAATCTGACATCAGGGGTTTTAGTGCTCGTGAACTCATACTCAACGAATTTTGGACAAACGCAGTTATTGGACGGGAAAGAGTTTATGAAGGCAATCTTATATATTGTAACGGAAAACAGGGAGACAGGTCGCTAACCAGCAGAATACAGCAAGCAGCCAGCCAGCCAGCCAGCGAGAGACACTTCAACGTCTTCGAAGACACTTCAGCGCCACCTGAGAACACCGGGTGGCATTACTCCCCCTCCAAAAAAAAAAAGAAAAACAAAAGCGGGGTTGCAGTATGGGCAGTGGAAAGAGAAAAAAAAACAGCACAAGCACACAAAAATGTACAAGGGAGGTGGGCGAAGCTGTCCCACGCGAAAACTAGCAGAACACTGAGCGTACTATCCATTACCGCGTGAAGTAGGGTTTCATGCGGACAACGTGCACAACCTCAGAGCGGGGTGGACGACGCTGAGGCTGCACAGTCCCGTCAGGAAGAACTTCGTAGGTCACTTCGGTGACGCGGCGCAAAACTCGGTACGGTCCAAAGTAACGGCACATCAGTTTTTCAGACAAGCCTGGGCGGCGTACCGGGGTCCACACCCAAACTTGGTCTCCCGGATGGTATTCGACGTGCCGATGACGGAGGTTGTAGCGGCGTGCATCCGTGCCCTGCTGCCGCTGAATGTGAAGACGGGCAAGTTGACGTGCTTCCTCGGCGCGCTGAGCGAACTGCTCGGCGTCTGGCGTGAGTGGGTGGTCATCAGTGCTGCATGGAAGCATTGCATCCAGCATCGTCTGAACGTCACGTCCGTAGACCAGACGAAATGGTGTAAATCGGGTCGTCTCCTGGGTGGCCGTGTTGTAAGCGTATGTGACGTACGGGAGAATCTCGTCCCAGGTTTTGTGCTGCGAGTCTATGTACATTGCGATCATGTCGGCGATCGTTCTGTTGAGTCTCTCTGTGAGCCCGTTCGTCTGTGGGTGATAGGCAGTAGTTTTGCGATGGTTCGTGTGACTGAGCTCGAACACGTCGCGCATGAGCTGTGCCGTAAACGCCGTACCTCGATCAGTGATTACGTGGGACGGTGCGCCATGACGCAGCACGATTTGTTGCATAAAAAACTGGGCGATCTCAGATGACGTACCGCGCTGCACCGCTTTAGTTTCCGCATACCTTGTTAAATAGTCGGTCGCGACTATGTTCCATTTATGACCGGCCGATGACACAGGGAATGGGCCCAGAAGATCGATGCCGACTTGATCAAAAGGCGTCCGAGGGGGTTCAATAGGTTGGAGCAAGCCCGCTGGCTTGAGAGGAGGCGCCTTACGACGTTGGCAATCGCGGCAGCCTCTGACGTAACGCTGGACGGCGTGAGAAAGTTTGGGCCAATAATACGCCTGGCGCACGCGTGCAAGTGTGCGGGCAAAGCCCAAGTGGCCGGAGGTCGGCTCATCGTGACAAGCAAGGAGGATATCGGCGCGGAGATCTGCCGGAACGACGAGGAGGTGCGCTCGGTCAACAGTGCTGGAGTTTTTCTTAAACAAAATGCCGTTCCGGAGACAGAAGGCCGGCGCTGAACATAGCCCAAAAGGTAGCACTTTAAATTCGTACAGTCCGTCGGGTGTCACGAACGCCGTTTTTTCGCGGTCCCGCTCGTCGACCTCTATCTGCCAGTACCCACTCTTTAAATCAATGGAGGAGAAGTACTGGGCGCGACGAAGTCTGTCGAGCGAGTCGTCGATACGAGGCAGCGGGTAGACGTCTTTTTTGGTGATGTTGTTCAGTTTCCGATAATCCACGCAGAAGCGGAGTGTCCCATCCTTTTTCTTCACCAGCACGACAGGTGAAGACCAGGGGCTGCTGGAAGGTTGAATGATTCCATCTGAAAGCATCTCCTTCACCTGCGTTTGGATCGCCTCACGCTCCTTCGGTGAGATACGGTACGGCTGCTGATGGATGGGGCGGGCATCGTCGGGCGTAATGATGCGGTGCTTGAGAAGAGCCGTTTGCCGGACTTTCGACGAAGAAGCGAAACAGGAGGAGTATTCAAGTAGGAGGGCACGTAGTTCTCGCTGTTGAGTCACCGAAAGGTCCGGGCTGATGTCAAGGGATGGGCGCACAGGTCTAACAGCTTCGAACGCGAAACATTCAGAAACCTCCGCTAAGGGGTCGGCGAATGCGATGGCAGTAGCACGAAAAAGGTGCCGGGGCTCGTTAGAGAAGTTAGTCACCAGGAGCTCAGAGCAGCCGTCGCGGAGATGGATGAGACCTCGCGCTGAGCAGATGCCGTGGGTGAGCAAAAGGGACAGGTTGCCCTCTGCGACCGCTGTCCCTTCACGTAGTCCGTCGCAGTGAACACTCACAAAAACGCTGGCGCGTGGCGGAATCCAAACGCTCTCGGCGGATATTCTAAGGGCGGCGCGGCGTGGACAGTCCTCGGAGTAAACATCAGCTTTCTCGGTAGAAAATGTGACAGTGCGCTTTCGGAGGTCAATAATAGCTCCATACTCTCGGAGAAAATCAACGCCAAGGATACAGTCACGGGAGCAGTTCGGTAGAACTAGGCAGCTGACAACAAATGTGGAGCTGCGAATTTGGACTCTTGCTGTGCATAGGCCAAGCGGAGTTACGACATGTCCGCCAGCCGTGCGAATCTGCGTGCCGGACCATGGTGTCATTACTTTTTTAAGAAGCGCCGCTAGCTTTCCGCTTAAAATCGAGAAATCAGCGCCAGTGTCCACCAAAGCACTAACCTTATAGCCATCGAGAAGCACGGGTATATCCAACGAGAATCGATCTCCGAGTTCAGGTACTGCAGTCGTTGCCTTTAAATCGCGGTCGGTCGCTGTTCGCGTTGTCGGGGGGTCTTGTTCGTATCGATTGCCAGCGGCCTCGCCCCCTGAGGTCGCTCTCTTTAGTTTTCCCGGCGGGGACTTGGCGACCGTCTCTGCGCCATCCAGGAGGAGCTTTGGGGCTGTGGCGAAGGTCGGCGTGGTGATGGAGACCGAGACTGCCGCTGGGGAATTGTCGCCATGCGCTGCTGGGCTACGTAGTCCTCGATCTCCCGGGGTCGTTGACCTCTTGGTGGACGGGGCATGTCGATAGGGAACCCCTGCAGCCCAAGCTGTCGATACGGGCACTGGCGATACAGATGACCGGGTTCCCCGCAGTGAAAGCAGAGACGCCGCCGATCCGGAGCACGCCACAGGTCCGTCTTCCGCTGGGGTGATCGTCGATTGTCGATGTAGTACGTGTCGGGGTGTGCGGAAAACAGCGAGCCTTGATTGGACGGAGGAAACTGCGCCGAAGAGGGCGCAGGACGTTGCAAGGCTTCAGCGTACGTTGGACGACGGCACTCCGTTGGTAAAGGCGGCGGGTCAACGGACGGGAACGAAGGTCTCAAGGCTTGAACCTCTTCGCGGACCAGGCTAGCGAGAGAGCCGGCCGTCGGCAGGGGAGCACCGAAAAGCGCCTGGAGCTCTTCGCGCACAACGGAGCGGATCAGGTCGCGGAGAAGACCAGGGTTAGCCCCGAAGGCAGGAAGCGGCTCTGTAAGTGAAGCGGCGAGTACCGGCCGGTCGTAGGTGGTAGACCGCCGCAAGAGCATCTTCTCCATCGTGACCGCCTCCGAGAGAAACTCAGCAACAGTCCCAGGTGGACTGCGCACGAGGCCAGCGAAAAGTTGCTCTTTAACGCCGCGCATGAGATGGCGCACCTTTTTATCTTCGGGCATGGCCGGGTCAGCTCGCCGGAAGAGCCGAGTCATATCCTCCACGTACATGCTTACAGTCTCATTCGGCATCTGAATGCGAGACTGCAAAGCCCGTTCAGCCCGTTCTCGACGATCCGTGCTGGTGTAGGTCTCCAGCAGGCGTCGGCGGAACTCGTGCCATGATGTTAGGGCGTCTTCTCGGTTTTCGTACCAGGTACGTGCACCATCCTCGAGACTAAAGAAGACGTTTCGAAGTTTAGCGGCGTCGTCCCACTGGTTGAATGAGGCCACGCGTTCAAACTCGAGAAGCCAGTCCTCTACGTCTTCGAGCTGACTGCCGTGGAATGGTTTGGGCAGTCGCGGATTCTGCAAGGTGTAGTAGGCAGCAGCTGGCATGACAGGTCGATGGGTGGGTGCTCTGGCAGACTCCAAAAGCCCGTGTTCGGGAGGTAGGCCTTGATTTCTCCGGCTAGCACGGTGCACGGGGGTGTCCACTAGCGAAGGACTGGAGCCCAGGGTATCCGGAGGAGTATGAGACATATACAGGGATCTTTACCCCGCACCTCCACCAAAATATGTAACGGAAAACAGGGAGACAGGTCGCTAACCAGCAGAATACAGCAAGCAGCCAGCCAGCCAGCGAGAGACACTTCAACGTCTTCGAAGACACTTCAGCGCCACCTGAGAACACCAGGTGGCAATATGCTGTGCGATTTCACTACCACAATCAATGTATCCGTTGATCTTCTGTCATAAGGTTGCATTTTCTTGGTATTACCGTTATCGCTTTCGTCAAAAGCGTTCCCCATTGGTTTTCTAAGGCAGTTCTAGCTGCTTGATGAAAATGATAAAAAAAGAGATTCGCGTCCCGCCGTCGTGGCTCAGTGGTTAGGGCGCTCGAGTACTGATCCGGAGTTCCCGGGTTCGAACCCGACCGCGGCGATGTTAGTGCACGTTAAAGATCCCCAGGTGGTCGAAATTATTCCGGAGCCCTCCACTACGGCACCTCCTTCTTCCCTTCTTTCACTCCCTCCATTTTCCCTTCCCTTACGGCGCGGTTCAGGTGTCCAACGATATATGAGACAGATACTGCGCCATTTCCTTTCTCCAAAAAACCAATTATTAAAGAGATTCGCGAAACATCGGAAGAATGGACCATTGCCTTCAATATTTCCATTACAAAAGCCTTACAATTTTTCAATATGCAATACTTTAATCCAAGAATGTTATATATGAAACGCGCAGAAATGTTTTCTCCGATTTCCCGTCCACCCGCTGCGGTGGCTCAGTGGTTAAGGCGCTCGTCTACTGAGCCGGAGCACCCAGGCTCGAACCCGGCCGCGCCGGCCGAGCGTAAATGGAGGCGAAACGCAAAGGCGCCGATGTGATGTGCCATGTCAGTGCACGCTAAAGATCGCCAAGTGGTCGGAATTATTCCGGAGACCTTTTGTCTCCCAGCCCCTCTTTATCCCTTCTCTTACGGCGTGGTTCAGGTGTCCGCCGAGATGTGACGCGGATACTACGCCATTTCCTTTCCCCAAAAACAAATTTCGTTTCCTTCCCACTACGGCACCTCAATCTCGCTTTCTTCTTTCACTCCTACCTTCCTTTTCATACGGCACGGTTCCGGTGTCCACTGACATAGGCGAGACAGTTACTGCACTATTTTCTTTCCCTAAAAACCATTTTTTTTTTTCATTTCCTGTGGCAGGTGAGCAGTTGTATTATATTTTTAGTGCTATATCGCTTATAGCTGTCATTCCACGCATGTAGCTGTTTCGAGTTTGTCTGAAGCCTGCCGTGGTGCAGGCTGCCCGCCTGCCTACCGAATTGTTGGCACTTCTCAAAATATACACACACATTACGCAATCCAAACCAAGGAGCACAGGGACTGTTTATGTTCATCAATGAGAGATTAGTCGGGCAACTATTTTAAATCTCTTAGAAAACAGAAGAAACACCGGATGCCGCTGCTAAGATTCGAACCCACGACCTCCGAATTTCTCCAAGAGTTGCTCTACCCACTGAGGTACAACGGCGGCTGTCCAATCTTCTGCTTCTGGTGGTATTTATTTGCAGTGTAACCAAACCTTGAGTGTGTATTCACCAGTGCCACCCGAGTCGGTTACACTGCGCACCGTGGCAGGAGTCAGTTCATTTGTCGCGAGAGATTGCTCTGGAAGAAGCACCTGGTTCTCATAAACCGCCACCAACAGAACCACCTGCCATTGCACGGCAGTAGCGATATGAGGACTCCCACGGATCTACGATTGTGGTCCTGTAGCGAAGGACCAATTACGCAACTTTTATTCGTGAACAGTGGATCCCGAGCCGAAGTCGAAGTGCAACCCAAAGTGCTTGCACCCCTAATTCTGTTTTAAGCAAACTACGCACATAGCTGGCAAGTTTCTAATTGTGAAATCGACACAAAGCGTGCTCTCTGAAGTCTTGTGATTACATTGAGGCTATTATGACCAACTATACGGCAGTCTACGGCTGGTAACATACGCTTTTTTATATTGAGATGAAGCACGCGCAGTTCAATAAAAATGAAAGTGGAAATTGAAACAACCGACACATTGGCGTCGATGGCTTGAGTCATATGAGAACATGAGAATACGAAGTAGCGGATGAATGGGTGGCCTCACAGTCTGGATATCTATGACAGAGGTCTACGTCATGGTGGTGAACGTAGCTGGACCGAAGACCATACTACTCGCAGTCTACTTACCATTTTTCAGCCTCCGTAACCCTTGCAGTTGAGTACTTCTTGCGACAGCTTGCACCGCGGCCTTCAAAGAATTCAGCTATGACATGCAAGGTCAAGGAATCCAAAGGGGTGGCCAGTTATCTTCCAGAACGTGCACAGGTTGCAAATGAACATGTAGTTTTAATGGTAATGAAAGAAACGAAAACGAATAGCTTGTAACTCCCGAAGGCATGGTCTCTGCTCGAATGACGTGCGCTTCGTCTCCGGCGGTGATATCAAGGAGACAAGCTGATCGGTAGTCTAATAACGTAGCAAACCGGCTTTGTTGTGAAGCACTCGACACAGAAAATCACAGAGATTAGCACAGTGTCCACTGAGCGATAATGAGAGTCACAAGAAAAAGTGTGGATAAACACGCATAACTCGCGCTAAATGTTAAGCAGCCGTTCATAAATGCGAACGTACAACAACACAACAGCCCCATACAACATTATGTACACAAACTCAGGGATTATAAAGGCGGCGTTCAGTGCGTCACCAGTAGGTGCACGCCGGGCGCCGGGAAAAGCTGCCCGATGTTGATTAGCAATCAGGGCTCGTCGGCCCCTTGAAGCTCTTGCAGATGCCTTCAAGCGTCTTATTCCTTGGGACGCATTTGCTTTCGTGGTCGTCGAGATGAACGTTGAACACCAGCCACGATATTCGGTCACGGAAGGTGACTTGTCGAGAGGTCAAGGCGACGAGCTGCGTACAAGCGCGCAGTCGGGCAGCATGAATATTTACAAGCTGGTTATTCACTAATTCATTAGCACACGCGCTCACACACCCACAGCGGTCCCCTATGGCCGCTTTTGGCAATGTATGAAAACCTTACGTCGACACACTATAGAACATGCATGTCGCCACAGCTTCCCGAATGTAAACCTACTCCACCGACTTATTCAAGGAACATTCAAAGCTCGGAAAAGCGACGCCGACCAGGGAAGGAAAACAGAGAACTCGGGTGTCTACTTCTTGCGCGCACAAGTTTTTTTAACTGAAAGGAGAAATCTAGGAGCCTGTGACAAGTGAGGGCATCTCGCGTATACGGTGTGCGCAAGTATTGAACATACTGGGGATACATCTTGTAAAGGCCTCACTTTCTCCACATTCATTCTATAATTACACATCCGCGCCAAAAACTGCGTTTGGTCGAAGCTCGCACTCGTGTCTTGTGTGTTGTATCCTTCGGTGGTAATGTTTGCTATAGATGTTATTATGGTAAACCCTATAATCGGAACTTTCACTCTTCTGTTTCGTATTGAAAGAGTTTCTTGAATTGTAACTTTTTTCTCCCAATTCTTCGTCAATGAAACCTCGTTCTCTGCAGATGGAAGCACTGGACATACTAAACCAGTTGAGCGAAGTGGGATGAATTTGTCCACGGGACAAGCGTTACACAGGAAGGTTGCATTGGGCGTGCTACTCCGAGCAGTAGATAAGTGCCTACAATTCAACTTGTCTACATAAATGACATGACAAGACGACAGTCCAGGAGGTATACGCATATTACTTTCCCTTTCTCTTACTGCTTGAACGTTGGTCGGCCCTTCTTCTTTCACACTTTTTTCCACTGCGTTCAGGCCTTGCGGTTTCGTGCTTCACTTCAACGCCGCACACAACACAGTATTTTCACAGCTGTTTACGGTTCGCTGACATTTACGCCGCATATGTGGCAGCTCATCACGCTGGAGTGAAAGAGGCGGAATAAATATGCAACGACGTCTACATCACGGCGGTCATCCTAAATGCAGAGAAAAAAGGTACCTGCCGAGGTGGCATGCTAGGCAAAAAGTAGTGATGACAGTGCTGTTAAGCTGCTAACATCGTCAACAAGAGAAGGAAACTAAGATCGATAACCAAAATAACACAGACGGATATTTGGAGGGCAGGTAATATTTAGTTCGATTATACTCGGGGACAGCTTTTTTCCGGTAATGCAGTAGAGGCTAGGCTGGAAAGGAAGAGAGACCGACCTCTGACATCGGGACCGTGGGGGAGGTTTTTTTGTGTTGGACAAGTGGTGTCGAGGGGATAAAAGGGCACGTCAAATTGACGATGTCTGGTACTTTGGGCTGAGTAGCCTGCTCCCCACGTCGCAGGGATAAAGACCCTTTTCATTTCCTTTTCTTCTTTGCATGTGCTGCATTGCCCCCAGAAATCGTCTCTGAGTATAGCAGGAAGTGGAACGGACTGTAAGGCTAAGAACCTTGCTTAAAGCGCGGTTGTTAAATACGAAAAAGAAACTATCACGGAAATAACCGATCATGATGATCAGTTAATTTTAGTTAAAATCGCATGAGGGAAACTTCGTCCAATATTTCTTCCCAGTAAAAGTTTATTTTCAGCATTGTTCAGAAGATATGGACACTCATCTCTCACCGCACTACATATTTATCGCCGAGAAAAATATACTAAAAAGCCTTCCTTTGAGTCGAGTGAAACTCTTCACTACTTTGCCAAGAGAACAAGTTGCCATCGTTTTAAACTGAATGACGATTATGCATGTGTACCCACTAGAATCACTGCCCGTAAATCGTGGCCGCTGAACGCATTTTAATAGGTAAACGGTATGGTAACGTCGACGCCTGTATTTCATTTTTTGCTCTTTTCTAGCCTATCATGGCTTAAAACGTTGTACTTGAAAATACAGGCTGGCTTCAGTTTGTCCTCAATGCGCCTTTAAAGAGAATTAAAAACTTCGAGCTTACATGGACTTCGTAAGTGCAACCATTGCTTTTTAAATGTGGTTATCAACCTCATATATAATGTTTCGAATATCAGCTTGAATGACAATTCGAATAAGATTCTTTCAGCACGAAGAACTTTCACTTTTTCAGGTGTTTATGCACAAGCATGACCATATATGTTTTCGTGTCTGCGCGTTGAGATGCAAAGCGCAGGAAGAGACATTTGGGCAGCGTCAATTTTCAAGCTTAAAGTGGACCACACAGTCAGATTTAAACCCGGGATACCATGGCCAGGTGTCTCTCAGCACTGGCCGAACTGATTCTTCGCCAGGACGCACTTATGAGGTGAACGGAGAAAAAAATATACAGCAGTTCCTGTATGCTCACCACAAAAGAGGGATAGAGCTCTGAGCGTTTTCACCACCGCAAGACAATGTAACTAATTCTTACTCATTGGTTGACGGCATCGTTAATTTGCGTTCAAATTCCCCATTAAATTCCAACGTGCTATCGTAGAACCTCTTCTGAAAGGCCGTCGGGAAGGCCTACGGCAACCAGACATCTGAGCGTCGTTACAGCTGACGTGGCGTTTACTTCATAAGAACCAAACTCCAAGTGGACCCTTAATTGCGAGCTCCTGACCCCTCTTTTGGTCACTGAAGTCAGCTTACCTCTTGGGTGCACACTAGGCGTAGTATTTTACTCATTCGCCACTAAGTACAAATAATAAGTGATCGTTGACATCGGTCTCGATGGGACACATTTTGCCTGCACATGTAGTGATGGGCCTTTCAGAGAAGACATCGTTAAGCGTCAAAGTGCCAGCGTGGGGCATGCGTGCTCAGACTCAAAATACTGACTCTCAATGCACATACCATAGAGTTAAAGGTGCCCTCGGTCTCAGTTAAGAAGGCGACGTTCCGTGCATCATTCAGGAAGCCACAGACCCCATGAATTTTCTTGCTAGCCGAAGCACCGTCTTCTACGTACTGGACGGGTCCTTTCGCGCATATCTAAGAAATAGGAAAAAAAAATCTCAGGAAAATTACATGTGTAGCTCTCACCCTATTGTTACTCTGCGCCCAGCTACTGAAATTGGCGGCCTAGGGCTCTCAATCACTACATAATTAAATATTCTTGGCACCTTGTGTCCTCATACTTAGCGCTTCGTCCTGTGTCTTCGGCGGGCTGTTTGCCCTGTGTGTTCGTCCCTTTACATAATTTGCCAGCGCTCCCCAATACCTTCAAGGACGTACTTGCACAAACCAGCACTCCAGTATGCTGTGGAGAGCCATGTTTTTCGCAGAAAGGCGCCAAGCAGTGTGAAGAGTGGGGAGCAGAAACGCAACACACATTGGCGCGCCAGCTGTTCGCTGACGAAGTACTACGCTCAGGTGTGTGCAGTGCAGGTTACTTCACTTTGTCCCGCTTGCCTACTTAAGGCCCTCGTGTTAAGAACGCACACAATCACCACAATGGCCTACCCAACCATTGGTCTTAAGCTCAGCCTGAACATTCGGCCGCCAGGGAATTTCAGCTGAACGAAACATTTTAGGTCGTGTGGGTTAAAATCCCGCAGGATACTCGTACCAAGCACCAAGGAAACTGTACCGAATTTTTAAATTATTCTTTCACTCCTCCTTTATCCGTTCCCTTACGGCGCGGTTCAGGTGTCCAACGATATATGAGACAGATACTGCGCCATTTCCTTTCCCCAAAAACCAATTATTATTATTATTATTAAAAGTTATCCCACCTGTCACAAAAAATGCATGCACGGAATGTGGATGAGAGTGGTCAAATGAGCATCAAAGGCATTTTAAACCGTTGGGAAGCAGAGGTGTTCAAGTATTTCTGCAAGATGAGTGCTGACCCACAGACAACTAGAAATCTAACGATTAATCGCCCTGTATACCAGTCCACCGTATTAAAGACCGTTATACGCGGACTGAAACAGGCAGAGGGTTTAAACAAGGTAAATTCTATTAACGAGCGCAGAAGGGAAAGGAATGAACTCATGTTAGAATCACAGTGTAAAGATGAATCTTTCAGCCTTGTGTCGCCCACGGCCACCGCATTTCAAATGCGGCTATCTCTCCCTTGAGCCCCTGTTAAACGGCAAGGTGTTGCACCGAAGGTGCAGAGAAGCTCGAGAAAATGCTTGAGAGCGACGTACCGCATCGAGGCTGGTCACGCCGATGCGCTTGCACCTTAAGTAAGGGATGGACTTTGCACTCGAGGGGGCAGAGTACATCACGTAGACGAGCACGCCCATTTCGTAGGAAAGGCCCACAATCGTATGCTGGTTGGTGTACACGGTGCTTGGGTTGACCACCTCCACATGCTTGATCTGCGGAGTCGTCAAAAGTGGTGCGGTTACGGCTGCGCACGGAAGGCGCTCAGAGACATCAATGTTACTTTGAATATGATGTTTTTTAATTTGATGTTTTATACTAGCAGATTTTCATGGAGCGCTAACGCAATGTGATAAGTTTCAGGATGTGCTGTATGTTCTAGGCAGGTGCGGAAGAATTTAACAACAGAATGTGTTCTTGGGTGCAGTTGCAGGTTTTCTGCTCACGAACACTGACGGTCCAATGGAAAACTTTCTTCTTTGGTCAAATAACCGATTAGTTTGTTCACTTGTCTTGTGACTTATTACCATGCGTCACATGATTTTGTCGAGTTAATATCATTAGATTTTTATGTTATCATTATGATATCATTAGAGGACCCGGGAGATCTTAAGGCACGGGAAACGGCAGATGTAGAGCGATGGGGCTCCAAGAGCTGACGCTGGTAAAAACCACAAGTCGACAATAAGCTCTCCTGCCGTGTATTCCTTTCTACTTCTCTTTTCGCGCTGCGTGTGAACGCGGGGCTCTAGAAAGGCACACAGTTCGTGCTCATAGTGATTTTCGTGTGGAGGTTGGATTTTTATGTAGCACTACCAGCGCAAGCTTAATGACTACAAGCTGCGTTAAACTTTATTATGAAGGTTACGTTCGGGCAACAGCATAGGCCCGTTTCATGGCGAGTCGTAAATCATGTCCACATTTAGTGGTAATACGAGACATACGGCAGCAATTCATTCCTGGAGAGTGGAACAACCTTAATATTACCCACCAGTTTCGGGAACTTCTTCTCGGGGTACCTGTTAGAGTTGTCTATGGCGATCGGAGGCGCCGAAAAACAGCTGACCTCTTTCTCTATGGAGTTCACCGAAGAGATGGCTATCACCGTGTCCGCCTTATACGTGCTGCGTAGAGAATCAGCTGATTATTTTCTTGTTCTTGCGCACACGCTTCCGCCCTCTCAAAGGCTTTGCAGCTTCCATTTACAATTGATATCGCGACTCAGCATACTGAAAAGCTACGTATGCATTGCAATATCGTTTAGTCCGACATGAAGGTAAATCACACTCAGAACAGGTCGCTTATTTTGGTCGCTTATTTTAGTGGTTTGTGGGATGTCATATCAAGGGATTAGCATCCGTCCGGGACAGGCTCCGGCACAGATAAATGTGACCGCTTCAGGCCCTTGAGCGTGCAGTAACATCGCACGGCACACGGACTCTAATCCTTGACCTGACCTTTTGGTCAGCTGAATAACGCCAGAACTATTTAGGCTGTGCGGCAGGGGATTGAAACTCGGTATATCCGCCGAAATCTCGAGCGTAATCTGTATTTAAATTTGTTCAAAACCTTTACTTTTTGTTTCTGGACATAGATTCAAAGACATCACTCAAATATTTCTTGCAGCGTTTCACACTTTTGGGAGTGTGCTGGCAGATGCCCCAAATGGGGCAACCGCTACATTTCCGAAGCAGCAAGGAAGAGCACATTAGCCAGTCCGTCACTATGCCTGCGCTATAACGTGCGCTTCCAAGTGTTTAGAAAAGCTTTCATGACTATTTAGGTGCGCGTTAATCTTCGTGGCCTAGTTTTTCAACCCACCGTATAACTCTCTCTCTGGCTTTCGCACTTTTTTATGAGGTCTTGAACCGGTTGTAGACGTTACCAACTTGACCGGACGGTCTACATAGAAGCATATGTGCCAAAGCCAGTTGAAAAAGTCATTTTACCATGATAGCTTATTATCCTTTCTTGGTGCAAATGTTGTGGACTATGTGTCGGCAACCTTTTAGCCTCCAAGGTCCAGAAGGCCTCCACGCATACCCGTCTCCACTATACAGACGCCTCCACCTATAGAAGCCCCACAAGCAGCGGAACGAAAAAGAGATGACGAGACGTAATTCTAGACTTGATTGGAAGCGATCGAATTTGAAAGCTAAAATGTACGGACGAAGCGGAATTTTGAACCAGTTATGTTAAAGTTGATTTCTTTCATAACACTATATGATCACCCGCCACATTTTATTACAGCGATTCTACTCTTCACTATATTCGACAGATTTCATATAGTTGGATCTAAGCAAGTAACGGCGTGGCGCGCTTGCGAGCAAACGAGCCTAATTGTGACCACAATGCCAGACATACTCAGCCACCATTTTGACGACATTCTTTAGAGTGATGAAGGCACTCGGCAAAGAATAGTCGAACAGTCCAAAGGCGATGATGGTCTTTCGGCTGTAGTCGTTGCCCTGGATGGTCTTGAACGTCTGCGAGAGGAAAACACGTTCGCCGATCAAGAGATTCAGCAACGGAAAAAGCAAGGACCATCAGCGGTCCCGTTGATGACGACAATTATATTTTTTGACCGCCCCTCGGCACTAATTATGTCCTCCTGTCTAAGCTGGCTTGATGACCTCACCTCTTTCATTTCGCGTATGTTCACTTTTGAGTAACTAACTGCTGGAGAAGTGTGGCATGACTGGCCATACTATATTGTACCTGACGAGTCCCTTTCTGAGCACCGTTCAAGGCGAGAACTCTTTATGTGTAATCTGTGCTCTGGCAAACAAAAGCCGTGAAAACAAAAAAAAATTGTATTCTTTCAATACAAACATCAAACGTTATCTGAGTAGCAATGTTCTTAGGTTCTGGTTTCGTTTTTTTTTATTTCAGGAAGACAGCACTGCAAAATTTCAGTTCCTGGGAAATCCTGCTCTGTTCGGCGGATCAAGATAAAGCGTTCTGCCGCGGAACAAACTCCCCCGAAAAGGTGAGCCCCCGATCCTAATGCTGATCGAGCGATAGACCAACTATTTTCCACCGAGAGGGCAAAGAATGTTCAAACCAAATCGAGAAGTGGAACTACCTTACGTGCAAGATTTGTATGCCATAGAGAAGTCTCGTCTTTTCGGTAATTACTTTTATCAGACACTCATTATCTTCTATTAACGAGAAAAAGAAAATGAAAACTTGTGTGTATATTTCAAACACGCTATTTCACACAAACTTCATGAATGGCGCAAAGACTTCACACGCCGTAATAGAAGAAACAAGCGACAGCCCGAGCAGCAATTCTATAGGCGCACAGTAGAACTTTGAGACGTCTATATTTACTTTGTGCTCTGGGAAAGTCTTTCGTTGTTGCACACAAAATGACACTGCAATTCGGTGCAGCAACGGTTTGAGATGTCGCCGGCAAAATTGGCTCCGTGAAAACAACGCTAAGTGCTCCGAGAAATAATTTGAAATCTCGCGTGAGCAATCATAGACGCCATACTGCAAAGGGCTAATGACCGTTTTACGATCGTTGTCGATCCCTTACACCTGAACAGTAATACGAAATGAAGTGGTGCTCTTACCGCTTACTGTACAACAAAAATGGCAGTGGCCTAGCTCGGCTATGTCAGGCTATATGTAGCGAGAAATTGATCTTATCCTGTTGATACCACCGCTGAACAGCGGCCGGACACCACTGCTCGTCACTAGTGCGAAACGACTGAGATACGGCCGCTGTGGCACCTCCGTCTTGTATACACGTAGTGTGCATGCGCAATTATGCGCATAGCTAGCACATGGCATCCACGTGTGTCATGCGCGGCCCCAATGGCGAAGGGCGGACAGCTGCTCCTCTCTGGTTGCCGCGCATGCGCAAAGCCGCTATTCCACCTGATGTCACGCGCGGCGCCAGCGTTGGATTCGACTTGCGGCCGCGGCGAAGCTCGCTCTCACGTGCTGCTCCTCTCCGGGCACCGCGCATGCGCACATCTGGTCTCTCCAGACCACAGCGAAATGCTCGACTGGTAGCAAAGTGTAGCTTTCGCTACAAAACAAACACTGCTTGCGGACCGTATTATAGCTGTCCACCGCGGCCACGGCCTGCGGTCCCACAACGGTGTATGCTACAGAGCAGCGCCGACTAGAGCCAGCCACAGTGCATTGGACACACTTCGGTAATGATTGCATCAGATTTTCCGTTTGGTCTCTTTCTCTGCTCCACCTCCTTCGCCGACGCATGTTTTAGCGCGCTTCTCCCGTTTCATCACCCTTCTAAGAGATGCGATTTCCTCGAAATGTCATCTCTCCAAATCGGAACCAATCGTAACAAATCGACGAGGATTTCAAAACGGCACAATACGCACACAGGCTATAAGTAAAAAAGTAACTAAAATCAAGAGGTTTTGGCTCCTGAATGGTAGCCTTTCTAAACGCAGAAATGAAATAACGAATGAGCTTTAACTTTTTACCTTTTTTTTCTGGCGTACGATGTCTTCATTTTCAGATTTAGAAAAAATTGTCCCCGACAAGACAAGGTTTCGTCTACCTCTCAACTTTAAACTGGCGAGCAGTAGTGGTGGAGAGGGTGAGGCATTCTTAAGAGCTGGGCTGGATAGATGCAAAAAGCACTAACACTAGGTCATGACGGCGGCTGCAAATTTCGGTAGATTTCTTAATGATTTTTGTAATAATTCAACTTTTATATAGTGCTATATAAATTTATTCTTTCAAAATACAGATTTTGCTTAGTTTTTGGCAAAACCGACTTCTAATGCAAGTGTGTTGCTTTAGGTTACCTTAGCTCTTTTTAGGTGCTCAAACGTCCAACCATTTTTTTTTCAATTGTATAGCCTATTTCCAGCCATACTGACTTCCTTCTCTCTTAATTCTATAGCATCGGGGATGCTGAATTTACCCGATATGTCGCCTGCAAGAACGCCGTTCTATTCAAACCCATAGGCTCACTTCTTTCTCGGTTTTTACTCGAAATGAATACCTTGCTCTGCCATCTATCGCAGTCGTTACAATGCTTCCACGCGGATGAAGCACGAGTCGCATATAATCAGTTAAGTAGGCCCTTCTGTTCGCTTTGCTTCGCGAGCTGACCACTCGGTGTCAGTGGTGCCTGCCTCTGCAACAAAGGCGTCCTTACCTCGAAGACGTCCTTCATTTCCGTCACGTACTGCCTCAGCCTCGTTTGTACCGTGATTATGTTGAGCACGCCGAAGTGTTTTATGTTCTTTTGGGCGAGACCGCTCACGTTCCGTGCAGCGTTCAGAAGTTTATCTTTGGCTATAAACCTGCAAAAGAAGAATGATCATTATCAAGATGCACTTACCTTCCACCTATGGGTTACATAACATACCCTAGAAGCGGTCACCACATACGGGTGTCCACATGAATGCCGACTTCACTTGAACTTGACACAATCACTACAGTACAACAGTGCTAACCGCATCTTGAGCAATGTAAGCCGCAACTTTTTCTAAAACCACATATTCCTCCATTTTGCTTTCCAAAACACTAATACGTTATCAACTGGATTACGGTACCACCACATGGAATCCCGATCGCGGAAAACAGATTAAGGGTTAATGGACCTTGTCCGTTACCCTGGTGACCAAGGTCCAGAATAAGCTGCTGTTTCTAGCTTGCCCAGTTTTATCCACTTATCGAGTGTAACAAGCATTGAAGTTAACACTTGTTTACTGCTTTTAGCATCCCGCTTAAAGATAATTCATCTGAGCATCTTCCACACACAACACCGTTATCCTACGCAGCGTGAAGCCTTATTTACTCCGCCTTGATACCTGTCAAACTGCATCCATCATCGTCACAAATTTGGAATTTTGCCATGTAACACCATAGTAACATTTCATTCCATCTTGGTTCGTGCATCACGTGAATGTAACCGTTTTTCCGAAAAACTCGCGATATCACAGATAACCAGCATTTTAGAAAAGCGTTACCTAAAATCGTAGAAGAGGAGAATGTAAATAATTTTGAACATGGCAGTGTTAAAAAGTCCAGTTCTGCATAAAATCCAGCGTCGTTGTCGTCGGCGCAGCGTAGTGAGGGAAAATTCGGCCTCAGTAGGGTGGCCACTTGGGCTACCCTATCCACTCAACGTGGCCATCCAATGGCGAACCTGGGGCACAAGATTCTGCTCGGCCTCGCTCAACTCGCAATGGTCGAAAACCATTCGCAACCTGCCCACCGGATAGTGGGAGAAGGCTGGACTTTCTGAAAGCGGCTCATCATGAAAGCACTGAAGTTGGCCATTGAGCAGCTGCTCAATGCAGGGGAAAGAAGGGAGGGGGGCTCCACCTCCTCTTATGGCAGCACCAGCCATAGCTCGGGAGTTGTGCGGGCCGTGGCGCTTCGCTTAACCGCTGCGCCACTGCAGAAGCAGTGGTCTCAGAACTCCCAGGTATCTATGAACGTAATGTACGGAATGACCGATTCTGCATAGATGGGCATTACCTATTAGCGCTATCGCGTCGTGCCCTTAAAGCGGACCTTAAGTGTCTCCTACATTTTTCTTTAACATTGAAAGCATGTGCGAATGTATTATGTGCAACCGCTCCATTCTTTGATACCTTTGGCGCTGAGGGTCTAGAAAACCAAATAAAAAAACGCTGCTTTTCACCGCGCCTTTTCTTTAACAACATTCAATGCATCTGCTAGCGCCGCTATGTGCAACCGCTCCCCTCTTTGATGCCTTCGCCACTGAGGTTTTTGAAAAATACACAAAAAACGCTACTGTGCACCCACCATTGGGATTGTATGTGATAGAAATAAAATTTTTCACTTTACTATCATGATGTTGGGTAATGTGAACTTTCAGCGCAGCATTCGAGGTATTAAAAGACCAAGCTATCATTGTCGGAACACGCACGGCAGAATGGCGACGACACTTGGCTCCGTCCTTGGCCAAGCGCATAGCGATAGCAATATACAACTTGACGCCGCGCAAGCTATGAACATGAAGTTAGAGGGAGGAAGTGAGCTTCTCTTCTAGCGGCACGCCTAGAGAAATGGGCAAGGTTTTTCATTGTGTTATCCATCGTCAGATGGCGTTCTTGGAGCCGCATTCGCAAACCATGTCGGTACGCGGCGCTTCGCCAAGATAAATGTAATCTGGTAGTGTATGGCTTGCATGGAAGCCCAAGCGGTGAATTAATGCCGTCTTGCGATGTTGAGCAAGCGCCATCTATGGAGTGTGTGAACAAATATACAATCACGACACCTTGGCTGCGGTTTAGCTCTGGTTAACCGTAGTTGCGAAAGCTTCGTTTCCACGGCACGTCGCCTACACAGCGTCTCATTCCGACGCTCTAGAGAACTCAAACCGGTCTCTTCCGCAGTTGAGTCACTTCGGGACGTGGCACGATTTCTAGTCACATCTTCGTTACGACGCTTCTCGAGTCGTGCAGCGCGTTCTTCTGGCGTCGCTTGAGCGCGTTGTCTCTTCCTCGCTTCGTTTGTCATTGTTGCGTCTCTCGCGCGGTGGCTACGACGGCTGCGGCAGCAGCGGCCACCTGCGCTCCGCGTGACGTCACTCGGTTTCACGGTCAGACGACGGAGTCAGCGCGCTGCGACAACGACGGCTGCGGCAGCAGCGGCCACCTGCGCTCCGCGTGACGTCACTTGGTTCGCGCATGCGCAGCTGTGGCAAATCTGTAGTGTGGCTCACGCGAAGCCCGGTGTTGACGAGCCTAGTGAAGCTTTTCGCTTCAAAAGTAAAGGACATGACGCCATAGTGTGCGCGTCATTTCGGAAGAAAATAATGTTCCAGCGTTTCATCCTTAAGCGCCAATCACGATACAAGGATGTAGAAAGCGGAAAAGACAAGTGCTGACGGCGAACACAATTCATAGCGAGTCAGCACTGACTGCGCCTTCTTCCTTCAGGCTCGCCTCGTAAACTGCGCCGAAATTCCAAGTGTTCAGGTGTCAAAAAGCCAACCTGCTTGCCTTAAGGCGGGGCGCTACGCCGGCTGAGCGAGTACTCCATTTTAGGCTAAGTCCGTGCGTACATTTTGCACATTTTTTAGTTAAATCAGCACAATGTAGGCACGATTCGAAAGCTTAAAGTATCGTCTGCCAATCAATGCACACCACTATATTTTAACTGCATTATCAATTGCACAAAATGGTATATATTTGACCGTGTTTCCTTCAAATAAATCAGTTCTGAGTGGCGCTCCATCCCGTGTTTCTGCTTTGCGTTGTCAGTTTTTGCGTCTGTAACCAAAGATGCACAAGAGGTGGTTTTGCAGATGACGAAGTCGGTAGTTTCGTTGACATGGCCTACTTCAGAGAACAAATGTAGAAAAATGACTTCACTTATAACAGTTTCGTTTGACTACATGTACAGTAGATGTTTATATCGTATAATATTGTCTCAAAATGCGCGATCGTTGAATTGTGTTTGAAGGTAGGATTTTAAATGTAGCAAATTTTGGCTATTTTGGCCCTGAATATCTGATGTATATGGGGGTGCACAGAATCAATATTTTTACCACTAGGGGCCGACCGAGTCTTAGTACTATGCGTGAGGTTTAATCAGCTTATCTTCATTAGTTCGGTTTTAATTTTGTTTCTAGTTTGAAGATCGTGAAGCAGTATCATGGAAATCTTCAATTTCAAAATTCAAAAAACTCAAAGCTGTGTTCCTAACACACACAGTCACCTTCGTTGACAGTGAAGAAAACTACAAGAGGCGGTTTTGCCTAGCTACTTGAGTACCTCTACAGCAGCAATTTGTTTTTACTTCATGACCTAAAGCACTTTACACGACCTCTATTAGACGTACAAATTTTATTTCAGGTGTAAATTATGAAACTTCTTGTCGGCACCAAATCTCGGAGCGCTTCATGAACTGTGAAATGTCTTATCTCGGTCGTACACTAAATATCGTGATCCCAATAGAGAAGTAAGATTCGCGTCCTCCTGGCTGGATAGTATAGCGCACCGGACGAGACTCCATGCTCTTCAGTTATGTCACAAGCTTTGTTACCTGCATTCTGAGTGGTTGCAGCGCACACGCCACTCACCGGAAGTCAAAGGACACTCCAGGCTGCGCGCGCTGGTAGGACGGCGCCATGTCTTGGAACGCCCTCCAGCTGGCCTGCACTTTGGCTGCTCGAAGAAAGTTGCTCTTGATGACCACCTCGCAGTAATAGAGGAAGTCGCAGAACTTGTCCGGTGGGTACATGGCCGCCACCACGGCAGAATGACCCACGGTGCATACAAGCTGCTTGACTGGAAAGTATAAGCAGCTCTTAGCAGAAGCAACGCACTCAAGAGGAGCCAACTGTTCAAAAACGTTGAATGGGCGTTCAGCTATTGTTTATAGCTTGTCTTTACGGGTAGTCTAAAAATAAACTTATCGCAGAGCGTTGGCGAAAAAAGATTTCCAGGCATTGGTCGAAATATACGAGTTACAGATCACACTGCCCTGCCCTAGGCAACTCAGCGGACTAAAGGCAGAGGTGAAGAGGACGGAGTTTGTTCTGAGAGAAGGCAAACGTTTCGGAATGCAGCAGAGAGTAAGGTTGGTTGTTCCGGTTACGAAGTTTGCAATGATTATGAGATTACAACATGGGTAGGATAGGGTTAAATCGAAGCCATTGAGAGAGGCCTTTACCTTGAAGCCGAGTTCAGTTAAGCTTATGCTACTGCGGATGATTGCGACCAAAACTGCTAATTAAAATTGGATTACAAAAAACGGCAAGGGTAGCAGGAGGTGGAAGCAAAGTCAAGCACACCGACACAATTAAGAAGTTTGTGATATCGTTGATGGAATTGGCGCAGGAGTGGTTAATTGCAGTGCTCAGGAGAAGTCTCTTGCGGCTGTGAAAGCAGTCAGGCTGATGGTGATTACAGTATTGAAGGTTCCTGTTTACGCACTACCTGTTTCTGGACTAAACGCTTGAAAACATATAGCAGCAAGAAGTGAAAGCAGCTAACATTTCTTCGCTCCTTTCCCGGCAGAGCGATTGAGAGACTAGTTTACTCTGACGCATTCGTATTCCGTGGCAGCCGACGATTATGTGGAAAACGTCAATACCTCAACAATGCCGTCTATTACTGAACATTGATTATAATGGCGCCGCAAAACTACATGGTGCCACATCAATCACGTTTCTGGGAACTTAAAAGTGAGGAAAAAGTTCAGAAGTTCTGTAAATATTGATGCGCTGGACATCCGTACAATAAACGGCTGTGTAAATACTTGCAAACAGTTACATTGCACGAGCCGTTCCATGCGTGCAATGAAGAGCAGCACCACCTCGAGATTTTCCTAAACAATTTCAGAAAATCTTCGTTTACCTACTCCCTTTACCAAGTGGTCTTCGCAAGTGTTTAAAGACTTTATATGTGTGCACATTAAAATATCTATACGGATATTCCTTGAATTGAAGCTATTTGGCGATACCGTATTGTGCCCTAAGAACATTTTTTCGCAGTAGGGCTAGGTTTCTTTCCTTTTAAAATAAATACATGTTTACCTGGTGGAGGCTTAGTGGTCGTCGTGATACGTGGGGTAGTTGTTTGTGTAGTCGTTCGGGTTGTAGTTCGAGTGGTCGGCCTGGTGGTCGTCGTGGTACGTGTTGTAGTTGTTGGTGTAGTCGTTCGGGTTGTAGTCCGAGTAGTAGTCCGGGTGGTTGGCCTGGTGGTCGTCCTGGCAGTCGTCCTGGTGGTCGTCCTGGTAGTCGTTCTGGTGGTCGTCCTAGTTGTCGTCCTGGTGGTCGTCCTGGTGGTCCTTCTGGTGGTGGTCCTGGTCGTTGTCCTGGCTGTCGTCCGAGTAGTTGTAGAGGTGGTGGTGGTCCGCGTGGTCGGTCGAGTTGATGCTGTCCCTGTTGCCGTCACCCGAGTAGCAGGAGTAGACGTGTGTGGCCTCGTAGTGGCCCCCGTGGGCACTGCGTTCAAAGGAAACCATGCAGGATAGTTTAGTGGGTTGGAAACTCGGACGGTGTGACGCACGGGAATGTTTCGCGATTTTCCTAGCTATTTAAGCTCAATCTTGTTCTCTCAACCAAGTTAGATTAAGAACGGGTATGGGGCATTTTTTCTCATGTGGAACTCCAACCGCTGGCCTCTATTTTCAGGAAACAGCAGCGTAATGGCGTTTTCAGGCGCAAATGGCGCGTCGTAACATTCGTGCCACACCTCATGACTACTGACATTGTGTCGCCCGCCTAGTCTTAGGTGGGCGAGAGGGTGCTTAGTCTGATGCGGCCACGTAGGGGTTGTGATTTGAGCGGTCTGGGTGGTTTAGCAGTAGTAACCATAGTATTGTGGTGCTTAATAGCGCAGTGACAATTCCGACAATAATGCCGCAAACACAACGTGGATATTCAGTGCGATTAGTTATGGTCCTAAGTTTCGAAGTAAACAGTGTGACTTGGGAGTGGCCGTTCCGATGCAGGAACTATTGCTGTCACTATTTTCCGCAGGGCTTAAGTAACAAGGTATAAGGGTGTTGTACGTGCAGTTTTAAAAAACACGCTTATGGTATTATGAGCGGAGCAAGGCCTGTTAATCAAGCCGTATGAATGCATGCAGTCCCTTTGAAATCCAGGAGGATAATATCTGAATAACGGATATGTTCGTTTAAAATTCTCTAAATGTCCCAAGCATGATGCAGTGGTCCCTCATTCCGCAGCATCCAACGCTGCAATATTTGCGAAAATACTGGTAGCAATCGAAGAACCAAACAATACGAGTTGATAACTATAAGTACTTTCTGACTATCCACTTGGTTAGCCTCAGCTAAGTTCAATGAGACTCCCAGAGAAGACTGTATGCGCGCAGCGATTTGGCCTGTCATCAATATGTATTCTTCTCGAAAAGTAACAAGCAAATGTGTCGCAGTGCACAACGTGTGTCCTTGCTTGATTTAACATGTAGACAAGCAGTGAAAAGGTGCAATGAGCTCATGCTGTAGGCCTGTTATTTGCAACGCATAAAACATTTACGCAAGAGCCACCCGTGTGCTGTGCCATGTAAATCGAGGGTTTTTAAGACCCTCCCGGGAGACATAATTGAAAATCTGAGTCCTCCAGTGCGGCACATTTTCATTTGTTTCTTCTTTCGCTTCAGCATTCTTCTCTCAAGGCGCGGTTAAGGTGTCCCTCGTGAAGGGAGACCGTTCTTGCGCTCTTCATTTAGTTAAAAATAAAAAAGTCTTACAAGTATCGAAAAAATGGCGACTTAAACGTAACGCTAAAATAAGCTCAAAATATTTCCCTGCGTTGTCCATATTGCAAAACGGAAGCTTCATTTTCTCAAGGTCGCAACTACAGCACTAGCGACGGTGCAGAGCAGTATGGCCACCCCGAAGGCGCTGAATACACTCTGCCTCCGCTAACTAGCGAATTCGTTGAACGCGTCAACTATTTAGAAGTCCTGAAGAACGTCTAGAAGAAAACAAAGCAATTAACAATAATTAACAATAGCTATTCCTTTCCACAGACATGTGGCAGAGCCAGCTCGGAACATAAGCGCAAGATCGCGGTAAGCCGCGATATAATACTCGCCTTAAAGCATGTTAATTTTCCACCATGCTCCATAACTTGTTCTACCAAAAAGATTAAAGCCAAATCCACCAAACCTAAAAGGCTCCTTAGAGTAGCAAGAACCGGTTAAGAGCGGCTCGCCTTCTTTCGATCAATGGTGAAACGCACCTTACTAGGAGGGGCTTAATTAGGTATACATTGAAGCCTCCATTTCTTATGGTGGGCGCAAATCTATACTCGTACTTTCTGATCTCGTTCCTAGACCTGAATGAATGCTTCACTGCACAACTATTCGCACTGCGTGCGCGGTAGCGTAACTCCGGCAGCTGTGGTAACACGGAGTTCGAAACATTGCTTTATTCTATGGTATATTCCACAGCCTTGAAATTCGAGAGCTGGCAAAATTCGGTTACGTTGCTGTGAGCTTGCGATGGCGCGGTCTACACGTAGACGACTGCTGGAGTGATATTCTTGAGGGGCAAATACAATCTGTCGAGAAAACATTTGAGGGGCCAGAAATTTTAATTCCGACATTTACTCGAGGACGAATATAGGGGTGCTCTCATCGCGGACCTCCAGGACAACCGAGGGCATCTGCTTCCGTCATTGTTGCAGCGTCTCACTATACTTCCGTTTGCTGTACAAATGCAATGTGGATATCTGTTCACGACCGCGCCGGCTGCGTTTTTATGGAGGCAAAACGCTAAGGCGCCCGTGTGCTGTGCGATGTCAGTGCACGTTGAAAATCCCCATGTGGTCAAAATTTTTCCGGAGCACTCCACGACAGCACCTTTTTTCCTTTTCTTCTTTCGTTCCCTCCTTTATTCCTTATCTTACGTCGCGGTTCAGGTGTCGAACGATATATGAGACAGATACTGCGCTATTTTCTTTCCCGAAAAACCAATTATTATTATTATTATTATTAGATTTCTATTATTATTATTATTAGACGTACTGTTTTTGCGCTCCATTTCGTATGGTAGGACTTTTTTCCATTCTCAGAGACAAGTTTCGAAACGTCATAGACGGGAACACAGAAAATTTGCGCGATTGAAATCGAGCATTCTTTGCAACAATATTCGGTGCAGGTGCAACAGCGAGCATTAGTTTTTGTACCTGAACCGTAAAGACCTTCACGATGCCAAGCCAACTATATCTCTCTCCAAACATTCTCAAAGTTTGGAAAGATAAGCGTAAAAGGAGAAGCGAATGGTCCTATGAATGCCTGTCACGCAAAAAAAAAATATGTGGTAGAATTTTGCTTATATTCTTCTTTAGGTTAAGCCACGTGTATTCATATTATTACAAACTTATTCTAGACATCACAGAGGTGTTTATAAGCAGCACATCGTCCCCCGGAGTGACTCTTTACCCAATGAACGACTAAAGACAATTCTAAAATTCTGTGCTTAACTTCAATAGCCTGTTTGTCAATGAAGCATGACAGCCCTCTGATTTGAACACAAGAAACAATGTAATGTAAGCCGTGTTGTAAATGTTTTCTCTTAGAGTCGCAGTCACTGAAATCTTACTCGACGATGCGTAAACAGCCGTGAAACTTAAGTTTAGAGAAACTGAATTAAGTGAGCCTTCTGAATGGCCTGTTGAGTTAGTATCCTCATCGAACTCAAGCGTTCAGGCTCACTTTTATATCGATTGGAATTGCATGTCCGTGTTGCATGCTACGCAGCGATTCGAATGGAGTTGTTGGGATTCTTTATCATCGTTGAACACCGCTATGCAAGTATTTCTGAATTTGAAAATTGTCTTGATTTTGCCTTTGGGTATATTCGGTAGTGCAGAAGTTGGACATGTCGTTTCCTTAGTGCTTCGACCTCTGTTGGCGCAGTTTTCGTAGTCAACGCCCGCATTGCCTGCTCGCTCGCAGTACAGTATCTGCTCCTTGTGACAATCGAAAGGGCAGAATACCACCGTAACTCACCGACTGGCGGAAGCACGGATGGCGGTGGTGACGCTCTTGTTGCTGGTGGCGGCAACGAAGCAGTAGTGACCGGTGCAAAGGATGGCGGACCATGAGGCGGAGTGGGCGCACCTATCGGTGGTGTCGTAGGCTGGACTCGAGGTGAGCTTGGAGGTCGGGTTGTCTCTGCTCCCCCGCCACTCCCGCTGGACGGATACCTAGTCATGGTGTCGTCATCGTCACCGTCCCCACCGCCGCTGTTAATCACATCGTCGTCACCTGCATCCCACCGCGGTACAATGAGTTAAGGCCGGTAAACATGCGTAGCGAGATTTACAAGCACAACTTTCGCCAGAAGAGGTCGCACTCACTAGCACTTCTTCCAGGCTCTGGCAGCGACCTGGCAGGGCCAACAAAAGATCACTTCATACAATTGGTCACGTTGCTAGGCACGCGAACTTTATTGTTATATCGCTTCGAAACTGATGCTAATAATATCCTATTTTCACGGCTGTTACGGCTACATGAATCAAGACGCTGAATTAGAGGTCCTTCCTGGGCAAACATAGTGAATGCGGGTGCTTCTTTTATCATTTCAGATCAATGCTTTGTCGGCCCTATTCACTTCGCCGAAAGGGCCGCCCGTCGGTTGATATCAAAGCTTTGCTTACAGTGCGTAGATCTGATTCCGAGCGCCTATGACGAGTGGAGACCTTATTGCAACTATACAGTGTTTATATTAGCTGCGTAGCGCAAACCAGACAAACCAGTGGCTTAGTAGCGACCCAAAAGGCCACCAAAAACTGTTTTCTTCATAGCCAACAACGGCCGGCACATGTTCATATAACCCTCTTATGCCGAAGGGCATATTTGCGCAAATAAAAGGAAAGAACTGTTTTCTTCCGCGCGGGCAATGAAACAGCTTACCACATAGAAGGAACCAGACTTGAGATCCATTCAAATTTACTGCTGTCGAGTACGGCGCTACGCTGTTCTGACTCGATTACTTAAGCGACCATGCAACTTGCGTAATTTTCTATGGGAAAAGCTTCTTACAGACCTTTACAACCGAGTTGCAGTCATATTGCCAGCTGGACTGATTTTCTCACCTGGCGCTGCCAAACGCTCCCTGGCCGTCCCCTTATCGTTCTCTAAGCTGCTGCGCGCCCCTCACTCAGGCTAGGTGGATTCGTAGCGGAAGGTACAGAAAGCTGTCCAGCCAGCAAAATGGCGGCAGTAAAGTTGGAAAAAACTATATGCTGTAATACCAAAGGCATTTGAATTTGATATTTTGAGCTGGTCATTTGTCCAAATTGTCGCATACAGTGGCATGCACAGCAGCCTAAAACCGCCATCTAGATTGTTCCAGGATAAGCTGTACACTTAAGTGTGGTCTGTTTTGAATCTTGCAGTGAGCAGCACCGCGAAGGAATGATTCTTGAACTGATAATTTTTCTCAGCCTGACCGATTTCGCCACATGAAATACGTTTCTAGAAGGCAACTTCCTAATTTTGGGCCATTGATCACTTCCTTTCATGTTGTTTACGTATCCGCCTGACTTTTCAAGTTTCAACAATTAGTCTTGAAGCGACCCTCACCAATCTCAAACGCTCCCAGCACGGCGTAGATGATTACCCCCACGAAGCACACGAGCAGCAAGCAGAAGACGCAGACCGCGATGGCCGCCTTGTTGTCCTCGTCGTCTTCCCTGCAACATTCATTTCAAAATGTTAGCATACTTGAGCTCAACAAAGAATTTGAACCTTCCGCGCTGTCTGTCAGCCTGCCAGTTTGCCTCTCTGTCTGCCGATCTGTCGGTCTCTTTCTCTCTGTGGTCACCCCTGTGCCGGTCCCGTCATGTTTGTGAGGAATCGGACCTCTTCGCAACATATCTTTTCGTTCTTCTCTCCTTCTATCTCTCCCATTCATGTGTGTCTCTCTTTCTCTCTACCTAATTAGCGGCGGTAAATCCGGGCCATAAGAAACAATTATAGGCAGAGGGTAGTGAGCGCATTCGGCCTGCGCTCTCAAGACACTTGAGTTGAGTTGCTTATTCTGTCGGCAATTGCTCCACCGTAGCTTTACTTATATGTTAATAATGACCTAAAGCCTGTCGGATCTGCTCCGTTATGCGCACAGTCACTTATAATAGTACATATTCCGCTCCCGCAGTCGCCATCTATGCACACATTCACTCACATCAGAACAAAGTCGACTCCAGAAGTCACCATCTATGCGCATATTCAGTCATAGTAGAACATAGTCCATTGCAGTGCCATCATCCATGCACACATTCACTCACAGTGAAACATTCCCAAGGCACTCTAAGGAGCTTATCGATATACTTGAAGAAGGAAGTCTAAAAAGTTGTACCCTCATAGCACTCATGTTTGGCCAAAACCTGAAACAATAAAACAACGCAGCGAGCTAACGATATGATTCCGGCAGTTGCAGCAAAATTGAAATCAGTACCGATCGGGTGAACGTTACGTGTTACATATATGTTGGCTGAAATGAGAGAATATATTGCCTTCAACGGGTCACAGTACCTGTAGGAAAGATGCATGACGGTCTCTTAGCGTGGAAACATGTTTGATGACAAGGGAAATTAAAAGCAACCGAATACTACGAGAAATCACAGGAAAACATTAAATCATGCAGTTTATGGGACAGTGTAGCTGCCGCTGGCACAGGACGGGACAAACTGGAGATCACTGTGAGTGGGAGTTGGCCTGCGCTGTGCAAATAATTGTTGATGTAGGGTACGAGGAATGTAGGGTAAGGGGAATGTAGTTACGTTGCATGCTCGGCTGATGCCAACAAACGGCAGCAGCCGGGAAACACACTCATCGTCCACCTACGCCGCGGAACCGAGCACTGCTATACTTCCCAGAACTCACATCCTCCTAACACATGCTCTAGTGGATCAAATGATGTACATAGAGCGCTAAGCTGCTCAGGCGGAGCAAGCCTACTCATACACTTAGTCTAATGAAATGGCGAAACCTTTACTGCGCCCGGCCCATGCTAACAGCACCCATACCAGAGCCACTGTGTCCAAGGTCGGTCAGATCACACGACAGTGCAAAACTGATCGGTGAGGGCGCCTTATTACCGGTGCACTTAACTGACACCTCAAGTTGGTGCAAACATAATTCCCTGTTTTTACTCTGCACTCGTGTAGAAACATACATTACGCAGTAGGTGGCTATACGCGAACGTGGCCAATGGCGGTTTGGATAATAGTACTTTACGAGTCAGTAACTTTTCAAATGGTTGACATGCATGTGCCGTCCCGGGAGGAAATAAGGGGAATGGTGACGACCACACGCAAGGAAAAATGAGCATGGCGATCACAATATTGCCGGACGTGGGAAAGTGGGGCAAAACTGCGCTCTGCGCCACTTAACGACGCTCGCTCGCTCCATTAACCTCCCACGCATCTATGTACCGCCACTACAACCTTACGCGAGCGGTCCGTAGATCGGAACCGGCGGGAGATTCCCCTTCAATATTCGGCTAGCACCAGTCCAAGCCGATTTTGGCCAAAGCAGAACGCGTGTCGCCTTTCGCTGCGAAGCAACTCGTGGTTCAGGAAAGGTGGCGTGCAATTATGTTTTCTGTGTTTATTCCCATGGTAAATAGAAATTAAGAACTATTGCGCAATTGATTTAGCGCGGTAAAGAAAAAGGGCAGTAATTCACAGCATGAACTTTATCAGTTGTGTCCGTGAGGCCAGGAATAAGTGAAGCTATTGCCTCGTGACCTTGGCTTCGACGGCTCTGACAGAATGCAATTCTCTGGCGTCAGCCGGAGTGCGCTAAACACATCGAGACCGAACCAGCACGGAAAAGGGGTACGGCCGACTTTAAGATATTCGTACCTCAAGCGGAAATATCACTGACATAAAAAAATGGAAGCTAACATGCAGGCTGCTAAAGGCAAAAAAGTAGTGGTTGTTCTGCAAGTTCAGCTAGTCTAGTCCATGTTGCTCATTCGCCGTGAAATTGTCATCCACAGCAATGACTGCTTGCAGGCGTCCTTCCATGGCACGGTATAGAGATGCCACCTGCTCAGTGTCAGCGCGTATGGACTCCCACTCCTGGCTATTGTGCGACCACGACGCGTCACCAGTGGTAGATCCGACATCTGTCGACGCGAGACGCTTCTTCATCAGTCTCCAAACGCTTTCCATAATGTTCACGTCCGCGCCTTTTCGTGGCCACTGCAGCCGCTTCACGCTACAAAAATTTGTCTCCATAATGTGAGCAGTGTGTAAAGGACTTGCTGTCATACTGATGCCATTACAGCCCGTCTAGAAATTTGTCGTCCAGAGTAAGGCACCAACTTGAACTGAATGATGTGCCTTAACGCCACCTCGTTCAAGCGTTAGTCAATGCGCATTAGGAACACAAGTCCATTCATTGAAGCGGCGCCCCATACAGCGACAGATACCAGCCACTTGATAGCACATTTTGCGCATAACTTGGAGGATACCTGGGGATAGCGGGAGGGAGGGGGACAGTAAAATCTTATCAGAAATATTAATGAGCCAGCTTGACCGTAGTTCGTTTGTTGTTCTTTAGTGGAGTGTCTAATGGTTGAGAAATCGCTGGATGTGAAACTTATGAGAGGGAATCAGCTAAACAGTGGCGTATTACAGGTTGCTAAACGACTTCTCTGCGGGAGGGGAAAATTGTGAAGTAAACCACGGTTAAACACTCATAGAGTAATATGTGTTTGCAAGGGAAGAGATAAAATAGATATAGCCCTAATGGAAATCAGGTTGAAAACATGGTACATTGCATAGGCTATACACGAAGTAAATCATGGCTTCGTGCTTTTTTAACAGATATAACGGGGGACTTTAAAACTTGAATATGTGGCTGCGTTTGCTTACTTGCAACTGGCCTCAAGTTAAGCGCATCTTCCATGGTCCCAACGTGGTACTGAAATTGGGCGCGTATTTGAAGACGATATGAGACTAGTCGTGCACGGTCCACTGCTCAAGGGCCCGTGCTAACTCGAGCCTCTGTCGGCGCTGCTTCTCAGACACATGGGGCTCTTCAGCCGCCGAGGAATTTTGCAGCCCGGTTACCAACGGTCCGCGCGTTATAGTGCGTAGACACCTAAATCCAATGCTCCCGCTGCAATTCTTGAGCATTGATGTAGTGTTCCCCGACTGCTGCAGCTATAGTTTCCTCCCCCGCGGATCTCAGACGACTGAAGCACTCGGCGTCCGCTAATCTTCCGTTGTTTTCCCTAAAGAAACCAATGGCACGGGTGACCTCTGATTTTAAGCTGCGGGCGGAACGACATATTTACTACTGAGGCACTTTTTCGACAAATGGACGAGCAATAAATCATCTTCCATGAGCTGAAACTGTCAGCGGCATTTTTCCTGAATGCAGACACAAAGCAAAGCGACCCCATTATAATACGCGTTCCACTTAAAATCGCTGGACAATAGCAAGGCCTGCCTTTAATAAGAGCTGCTGCAGTCTTTGGTGTCGAAGGTTCGGAACAACTTACACCACAGCAGCTATTGCTAACTGCTGACGCTGACTTTCTGAGAGATCTGTACCGTTTTATGAGAGTACGTCTACAAGTAGTAATAGCTGTGGATGGCAATTTCACGTGGCGTTAGAAACGTGGGACTAGACTATCACAACATCTCCAACCAGTTCGTCGGCTTTAGCAGCTGTATGCTTACCTGTATTTTCTTCATTCGATGAAAGTGCCAATTGATTTACAGATATCGCACGGCGCTCCGCTTCCTCCACTGACACGGGTTCAGTCCAAATTGTGTCGAGCACACTCCGATTGATGCCAAAACTGAAGCCAGTGAGTGCCATTAAAATCTAGTTCGCTGAGCATTAGCTTCGCAGAGTGCTGGACTCACGGACATAACTGAGAGAATTGCTGCCGGGTAATACTTCACTTTCCTAAAGACAGTTTTTATTTTTTTTTCATGGCGCAAACACTTAATCGCGCATCTCCTTTCAGTCTTTGTTTAGCGTACACTCTAAACTCGAATGCGCCTATATGGGAGTAAAAAGGGAATAAACTGTCCCCTAGCGCACTCTCTGGAAGACAGCTTACTCCCATTGCATTCATTTCTGCTTAGAGTGTAGGAATCCTTGGAATTCCACTTCTCTTTCGACTAGAAGCAGGTGGTTATCCTAGTATGCACTGCTTTGTTTCCCAATAGTTCAACGCGCGTGCGCTGAAACCTTACGGCCATGCCTGTGAAAAGCGCAAGAACAAAAAATAGCGGGCGATTCGATATGATGACCTAAAATAACTGCATTAGCAATAACAGTTTTACATTTCGCCTTAAAGTCGATCGCTTTCCTATGGCATCATAATTTCATTTCGTCGTCGTTTGTCGCTCCACTGCTGCATGATCTACAGGAGGGTGAGCTGAGTGAGCGGCGCTTCTTGTGTGCGGAGTGGGGTCAGAATAAAGGGAGAGGTAGGCGGCCCCACATCTGGGGGAATGGGGTGAGAAGGTGGGTGACACTTGGGGAGGGTTACGGCGTGACTCGCCTGGGCTCGCAATTCGAGGAGATTGAGGCTTTACACGGAACTGTTGTGGGTGAATGACCCTCATACGGCTAACGCAGTAAAACAAAGACGGTTCCGAGAAACGTTGGTCGCACGTAAGGTAGGAGTGAGGGTACAAAGATGCCTGAGAATGAACAATAAGTGGACGTGCGCCATATGTGGCGCAGAATGCAGTTTTTCCGTGCTCTCCCATGTCCCGAAATATTTCGATTGTGACAGTACATCAGAAAAAGACAAAACACAGCTCAGTCTGCGGAAAATGGCTTGCGGCACAGCGTACGTTTGCAATTTACCACTTAGTGAATCGATTCCAGGGGCCCGTGTACTGTGTGATGTCAGTGCACGTTAAAGAAGCCCGGGTGGTCGAAATTTCCGGAGCCCTTCACTACGGCGTCTCTCGTAGCCTGAGTCGCTTTGGGACGTTAAACCCGCATAAACAAAACTTACTAAACTTAGTGAATCTTCCGTTTACTGGGTGTACAACTAGCCTGCCGCTGACACTGCTAACTGACGATGATGACGTCCTTGTCATACCATAGAAGGGAGGCTGGTTGCCCAATCTGTTTGCTACCAGCAGTATTTGTGGATGGAGGCATTTTACCACGGTCCCCTGTTCCGCATTTCCAATACGATTCTCTTACATTTTCAAACTTACGTATCACAGTGCTTTCATCAGCTAGCGCAGTTATGCTCTGCAGAGCCCTTCCGCGCTGTGTAATCGTATCACTCGGCTGGCCTGCTCAGAGACACATTACGAAATGGTGCGTAATGACTACACGCACGTGCAAGAAATCCTCCTCTGCTACGGTGCCGATTTCTCGCGACTTGGGAAAGACTTACGGTGGTTGAATGGCTGAAATGTAGATGGAATATATTAGGTTCGCACACTTCATAAACCCAGAAACGTCTCGTTTGAAAAAAATGCTCAGCTAACATACGCTGTTCAGGTCAATAATCTGGCTAACGCAGTGCTGTGGCAGGGGCAGCCCGACATCGGCACTAGTCGTAAAAGATCAAAATGACCTTTACTGCTTTAGAAGTAATGTATTCTGTAGTTTTGACTTGACCTAAAAAGTCTATAGTTAAGTGCCTGCTTGCACCTCTATCGCACAACTCTCCAAAATCAATACTAAATACCAACTCATTCGTCCTAGGCCGGAATATTTTTTGTATACCTCTTGGGATTGCGAACAGCCTGAGATTTTGAAAATTGTCCTCCGGTCTACGTATAAGGCGAGCACTCGATCCTTGCCGAATACGCAGAACCTCGAAGTAAAACCATATTCCCTTCACCTCTTTACGTTTTCCGGGCCCTCTATGACAGGGCACACAAACAGTTTCCACGATTTGTGGTCTCCTCTTCCAAGCCACCTGTCAATCCGCTGTTATTTGAGAACAGTGCTTTCTCACGAACGAACAGGAAATACTTGGCGTTTCCTGAGATTTGGACTGATGTTTTTGTTTTATTTGTGTAACAATAGTCAATCGATGTTCAAAGAGTCCAATGACTGGGGCGCAAAATTCCAATGTGTGGTCGGCGTTACTTATTCCGCCCACCACGATGATGCTGTAGCAGTACTCACTGGATACTTGGCTTGAATCTATGACTGTAAGCATAGAAAAAAAACATATTTAAATAATTACAAGGTATGAAAGTGTATGGTGAGAGCTGTTCGACACATTTACCACATACGTTTCACCAAAAGCATAACCTTAACATTTCACTCTCCTATTTACGAAGCATGTCGGCAGTGTTTATGATACCAAAAATCCCTCATCCTCGCCTCCCCACAGAAGTTTTACGGCTAACATAAAAATTTCAGTGCAAGAGCAGGCGATCACAATTTTGAGTGTTCAGACATGCTCGCTGAACGTGCTTTTTATCCTCTTCCCGAGGTCTTTGTTAGAAACTCCTACTCCTAGAAACTCCTAGAAACTCCCAACTGAGACTGCGTATCAAAATTTGGCCCTCTGAGTAAACTGTTATTCAGTACTGGCCGAGTTTCATTCTTCCTGCGGCATTCAGGTTGTTCCCAGATTTTCCAAACATCAACATAGACCGAAACAAAGCTAGATAATGCCATCATTGTTCGACTTCCCAGCTGCTAGGGTGGGCTGTATACAGGTAATCAGTAAGACGATAGTAAAATAGGTCTCATGCTCACTTCAGAACTAAGATGAAAAAGTGACTGTAGCAAAATCGTCGTCCACACCCTGGATAACCGTGTGGGCAGCATTATGTTCCCGCTGCTTAATAGTCTGCCATTACTCTTTAAAACAGATACGTTGGGTTCTCATCTGATAGCAGCAATATTTAGACATTAAGTGACGCTAACCTGTTCCATTACGGCCTTTACACTGAGAGCATTTCTGGAAAAGTCTATGGTCTGTGTTCTCAGGACAAATACAGTGCAACGGATCTCAACGCTGCTAACTCAGTTACTTCGCGTCCTTCTTAGAGAAGTGTTTCCGGCGCCATTCTTGCCAGCACTGTGCTCGCACTGCAGAGAGTAGTGCAAACTCCTCTGCACTCTCTACACCCTATCCTTGCAGCCCTTAGAAACTTACTGATCGCCAATACTTGAGTTTGGGAACTCCGTAACACTAACTATAGAACTGTGGTACCGGTCACACAAGGACACTGACTGCTGCGCCTTTTCTATAAGGCGGTTTTGCTATTAGACGAGAAACAAGTTATTTTGAGGCTAAGAACGCTGACTTTAGCACAATCTCTCAACCGGTTTTGTAAGATGGCAACGAAGTGAAATCTGCCGATAAGGCTTTTTTCCTGCAGCGTCGCCTTTAGATTTTGAGACATGTCAATTCTGCTCCCTATCATACGTCTCATTGAACTTACAAGACTGTCCATCAATGAGGGAGAAGCCGGACTCGAACTCCGATGCGTCAGCTGTAATCAAAAGCAGGTAGCGTGCATCAGTGGATCTAGTGAAGGACTGAAACTTCCGAATATTTGGAAAGTGGCACATTTCTGAATGTGTCAGTATAATATAACCGGTTAATTGCTGCCAATCGCTAATGAATGCGTCTTTAAAGTTTGTAATATATATATTCTCTTGCGCCAACATGTGATCCAACATTTGGGTCATTCCATGCCAAACGTACCAGAAATTTGTAATATATATATTCTCTTGCGCCAACATCTGATCCAACATTTGGGTCATTCCATGCCAAACGTACCAGAGTTTGCGCTCGACCCACTTCCATCGTGGTGACAGAATTCGTGGCTCTGTATGTGAATCGGATAAGAAATTAGCCTTAATAACTTTAGCGAAAAAATTTTCCTGGTGATGTGACAGCCCATCGAATTTCTCGGAAGAAAGCAAAAGTTGGTGTCAGAAAAAAAATTTACAAAAAGCGAAAATTTTACTTTTGAGCTTGGAAAATTTTTAGAGATAAAGAATACGCATTGGGGTTTCTATTCTCGCAGCAAAAAACAATTGTACTGCAAATTTTCTTGGTGGCTTTATTTCATTATTGTCCGTAAAAAACACCATTTCTCCAAATTTGTATACTCTTTCGCGACAGTGGCGAGCGACATCATATCTTTTACCGCTTCTCTATAATAAGTAGTGTCTCATATGTGGTTTGAAGTGTGATACAAAAAACGAAAGTTCATAAGAAAATGTCGAACTTAAAAAAAAAAAACTTTACTGCGCAGAGTTTTCGGGCATACTTTTGGCACCAAGCCGTTCCTAGTAAAAATATAAAATGTAAATAAATTGATAGCTAGTTGCATTGAAATTTCGCTCAGCGATTTTCGTCGCAGCTTTTGTTTAAAGCCAGAAAAAAAAATTTCAATTTCAGCGCTGCACCTCGAGCCATGGTTGCCTGTTCGGCAGCTGCACTGCTGGGCATGCTTCGGCGGTTCCCGAGAGTCATACGCTGCCCCGGAAGCGCGCTGCAACAAACATTAAAGAGATAAGAGTGCTCCAGGAGGCTCTGTGTCGTCAACGAAGCCGCGTGTGTTGGCCGGCTCCGAAATCAATATCTATCCACGGTGACATGACTACTGTCGCCACGGCTTAATCGCAGTGGTTGTGTATGCATGGCGTAGGGAAACGAAATTCTGTCTTCACCACTGCTACATGGGCCGATCGCTAGGCAGCGCAAAAGCGTTGTTGTGATAGTGGCAGCAAGGTGGCCTTCGTAGGCTGCTCGCTGTACGTAAAACAACAATTACTGAGTGATTTCGGCAGTGGCTATGGCGACAACGCAAGAACTTATGCAAGTAAGTCAATCTGCGGCCGTTGAAAATTGTCATGCAGGTGAGCCATCGTAGTTTGGTTATCCTGCAGCTATATTGAGTACTTTAGACCATACATTAATAGGTAATTGCAGGAGTCTACGCTCCTCGAGACGCGACGTACGATGGTGCGAGTGTGCCGCTGACGAAGCGAAGAGCCTTGGCTATAGAACAGCGCGTTTTCATTGTAGCATTCGTTGCTACGGCTTCAACGTTCAGTCTCCTCGCGTTATCAAGAATTTAAGACGTCACTGGTACCTCATCGAGAATGATAAATTCATTGACGAAAATCCATCTTTGATAACACACAAGCTCAGTGGCACTAACTATCCTTTAAGAAGATGATACCATTAACAACTTATCGAGCTATAGGCACAATATCTTTTCTCTTTCCACTAGCCGCCGCCTTGGCTGAGTGGTTATGGCGCTCAGCTGTTCACCGTACAGAAACGGGTTCATTCTGACCGCGACAGCCACGGCCACGTGTTCCGCAGTGCAGTGGCGGTACGGGGCAACAAGGGCTCGAGGTGCAGCTCTGAAGTTCAATATTTATTTTCTAGCCTACAACAAAAAAGGCTGCGATAAAAAACTCTGAGCAAAGTTTCAATGCAACAAGTTATCAATTGAGATACAATTTATGTTATTACTAGGAACGCTTGTGTACAAAATTTCTTCCGGAAAAAACTGTAAAGCCCACTTTTTATTCGGACATTTTTTTTTTCTGAAATATACTGTTCTGTCTCATAATTTAAACCATTTATGCCATAGTACGTTATAAAAAGCGGAGAAACGTGTTGCTGCTAGGAAATATCGCGAAAGAGTACAAAATATATCGAAAGCGGTGTTTTCTGGAAAAAATAATGGCTTTAAGCAACACAAAATCTTGCTGCTACCAATTTTGGGTTGTGCGATTAAAACCCACAATGCTTGTCCGTTTTCTATAAGAATTATCAAGCGCAATGGCAAAATAATAAATTTTTTGTAAATATTTACTGAGACCAACATTTCGAGGAGCTGTCACGTGACTAGACTATATTTTCGCCTAAGTTATTAAGGGTAATTAATTTAGCCAGTTCAATAAAGAGAAACTAAGTTATCGAAAAGATCGGAGAGAGTTGAGCGCAAACTTTGGTACGTTTGACAAGGAATGACCCATTTGATTCCTGAACATCAATTTCCATGAGTATGTGCTTCTTAATCTTGTTCAGTAGACGTACACAGCTTCTTTAGATAAACCGGGTATTGCGAAGCGGACAACGAAAACACAGCATTCGAATCAGCATTAAATGCATACTTGCCCATGATGACGCTGAGCTAATATCCCGTTTTCGGGACAGTGACGGGTTCGGGACACGTTGGTGTATGGCGCGACTCGATTACGTATCCCCAGCAAGCCCTCCGAGAACAGCTGAAAAATTAGGACAGCACACAGTTGTGCATAAAATACTGTCTTTAGCAAAAAGAACTGGATCAATAATGCAAATGCATCTGTGTGCTACTTGGATAGCTCCACTCTTTCTAGCAACTACTCACGCGTGCAGTAAAATAGACAGCTAGTGTGCCATTGTACACAGCAGTGATGAGCTTTTGATGAATCGCGCGCATTCAGAAAAAGCAGGGCGCGTTATGCAGCCCCCTTTTGCTAAGGGCATGGCCGAAACGTCATCAGCACTGCGTACTAACCAGTGGTTAAAATCTTCTAAACCACTGTATCACATCCGACTGGGGCTTTAAGTGGCCAGAGAGGATATTAAGGCTTAAATTGTTCTTTCCTTTACCGCAGCCTGCTGCGTGCGCAGCACCTTTTTTGCCTGGGTATACTCATCGCACAAGTTAGGATTCTCCAATTTCGAAATTCAACGTGGACTGTCTGGTGGCGTTCTTGCAGCTGCTGTTTGCAAAAATGCGGCTACGAGCATTGTACTACTGCGTAATGTTTCCATTTAACAGCACTCTTCAGCCCATTTTGCATTACTCCTAGGAAACTAGCACAGCACTACGACGGTTATTGCAGATGTCGTTTTTGGCATAACTAAGAAGGTATCCCAAAGTTGAAAGGAATTGCCCAGAAGGCAGTGCCAGCTGCAAAGACGGAGCCGATGGTGAGAACGCCCAGATATGCCGAGTAAGCCGCCTGTCTGCCTTATCATTAGAATATCCAAACAAAACGATGCCGTTCTGCAGTCAGGGAGTGTTAAGTTCAGTCGAAATAGGGCAAGATTGACGAAAAAGTTAAGGCGCAAAGCGTAGGCGTTGCAGCGCGCCGAGTTAATTTCAGCTAGGCCGCTGCACATGCAGCGATAAAAAGACGTTGCAAATGTGTAGACGCGCCCTGAAGCGAGTCAGTTCCGTGCATTACAGCGTTTTTCGCTACGGCAGTTTGCTGTAACTATCTCGTAACATTTTTCCTTCCTCTTATGCAGTCATTAACAAAATGAATGGAGGGTAAAAGCACTCTACTTTTTATCTACTCTGACGATTTAGTAGCTCCTAGGGCTTAACAGGAACGTCGGTTTGTTGGATTATTTTTTTTAAACCTAGAGGGCGCCATAGACTGGAATTAGTCATGTTTGCGCTTAGTTACGTTAATCTAAATGCGCAAAGGTGACATACAGCCAAACGTCCCAAGAAAAGCTAAGCGCTGAGCAAACGTGAACGTGCACAAGGCATTATAAAGCTATCTATTCTCCACCATTATATCCGCTTTTGTTGCCATGCTAACTCCGGCCAGCTGGACGAGTCAAAAGTGGCGGGCGGAAGTAGAAAGCTCGAGCGCGCTTGGTTGGCTGGCAACTGCAGCCGCATTGAGCGCTTCCGGTGGGCGAACCGCTCGCACCGAAGACATCTATTTCTTTGCGATATTTCTCGGAGGCGCAAACTTCACGAAATGCTGACTCAGTTCGCAGTTTCTTCGCTTGAAAATTGCTTCCTGTAGACCCGTCAGCCCTAAAGTGCACGTTCCTTTGCTCTCAGGCAAAACCAGCACGGAAGCTAGTTTGTTTCGCTTCATGTAATACGGCGCGCCACCAGGAAAAAACAGAAATGACGAGACAAAGAAACAAACACCCACGTACAGGCGCGAACTCACAACGGTTTGACACATATGAAGCACTTGTTTTTTTTTACAGAAATAGCCATTGTTCTGTGCCTAAGGATTTCGCTTAACAGTAATGCATGCGAGAAGGAAAAAAGAAGGAAGGAGAAGGCATTTGCAGCGTACGACGTTGCGAGGGCAGAATTCGATGGCATGAAGCATGACACTATGAACACATGCCGCAAATCTTGTGACGCAGCTTGACGTCATGTCTCGCTGGAAGCGACCTCATACGGATGGGCGAGGGGCAGTGCGTTCAGTGCATTACGTGCTGTCCCACGGTGACACAGGCCGCATGTAAGGAGGGGCCACTCTACAAACCAACCCTTCTCCCCCCATTACTCAACAACTTCAAGCCTTACAAACTAAACACGCGGAATGGCAACAGCAATGACATAAGATTAGAGGACGCATGTATCATAAAGAAGTCGTAATTCCTCTGAAAGAACATGTTTTTCGTTTTGGTATGCTGTTTATTCCCCATGAGACTGTATTCACCTTGCAAACGATAAAGTGTGGAAACACGGCAGCCTTGCGCTCCAAACATGTCAGTTCCTTCCGCAGTCTCCGCCTCCTAGGGTGCCGTCAAATAAAACGAAGCACCGCGGCCGAGCTGGTGTTGTCTCACCGTCTAATTACAAAAGCCGCGTAATAGCGCGAAAAGCAGAACACAGAAGCCTGGAGGCTACTTACCTGTGATGCAAAACAGCGCGGTCAAATGGCGGCGGGTGAGGGTTAATCGACGCAGGGCCAGCCCCTGGACGTCAGGCGTGAAAGAATTCTCCCTGATGTGGTCAGTCCCAGGGGTGGTTGAATTACTGGGTGTTTCGCGTTGTGAGCGCTGGGAGATGTGAAGCAAAGCGGAGCTAGGCTAGGGTAAAGTGTCAGAAGAGAAGCGGCTCGATGGATCCGATCCCTTCGCCTGATCTGTTTCTTCTTCTCTACGTCTTCGCTGATGTGGTGGCGCGTGCTGGCCGCTTCAGGTGCGGCTGAGTTTTTAATAATGGCGCATACCCTCAAAGCGGGTTGGCCATGACCAGGCGGTGACTACCAGTTTTGTGGATTGGATGCAGCAGACACGATATATGAGATAAGAAAAGGTCAACTCAGATTAACTGACGGAATGGTAGAGAATGGTAAAGGGTACCAATAAACTTAAATTTTTGGGAGGTAAGAAGACAAGAAAAGAAACATGGGAATAGAAATAGCAGTGAAGAAGAAAAGACAGAAATGAATAAAAGAGGATAAACAATAAATTATATTATAGGACGTTTTGATTCTCAAAGAAAATTTTGAATAGCAGAGCAAAGATTTGCACTGCTACGTTCTCGCCTAGAAGCGCAAAGGGATAGCACAACCGCCGAAGACAGGCTCAAACTGAGCTTCTGCAATACAACATCTCGCAGTGCCATCCTTTAGGGAGTGAAGCGGCGACAAAACAGAAGAAACAGATTTATTGTTGTTGGCTTAGCACAACATTGACACAAAATCAAAAACTTCAGGTCGTAAATCACAAAATCTTCGAGGACGTAAGTCAAAGCCCATACATTCCTTTTAAACTATGCATATTTTTATTCATGATGCGTGTGTCCGGCATGCTCACGATGATCACATGAATCCTCAATGACCTTCTTTGGAGAATTAGGAGCTGGCTTCTTTTACTTCACCTTCCCCGAGTTGGCCTGTAAAGCAAATGGTTTGAGTTTTATGGCACCATGGATATAATTGGAATTCCGTGCACGCATAGGAACATTGTCGTTCGTTATAAAACTGTAGTTGTACATTTTTTACCGTCCTTTAGTATGTTCATGACGAAGATGAGTGCCTAGAGATATATACCAACCATCTTCATAAGTTGAATTAGTAAGTGGATTATCGGCACCACTGTCGGCCGCATCTGTAGAAGAAACAGAAAAACATGAAGAAGTTAAGCCTTTGCGCACTAACTACTTAGGATCAGTCACTAAATTAACGGAGAACTCAGCGAATACCTACAGGAGCTCATCTGGAGCCTATGAATAGCTCCGTCGCTGAGGTAGTAGGGAGCCGCAGCGCTCCCGAGAGGTCATATATTTTTGGAGAGTATGGGCAACCGACCCGTGTGCGCCCGAATAGTTAGTTATTTCTTTTTTCATAGTCCGTTAAAAGCGAACTTTTTTCAGCATGTTACCTGTATAATGGGAGACACCATTGCTAAAGATTCCTTCACTTAATCCTTTTTTTATGTTGCTAATGAATGACTAGTAGTGTGAAAACGGCGCAAAAAATTGCTTTATCAAGTACGTGGGCAAGCTGGGAACCAAATCACCACATTCGCGAAACCTTGTACCGCACTTGATTAAGTATATAGCGGCAGCCGTGTCCACGAGATATAAACGTAGTACGATGCACAGTGTATTTAGTTTTTATGGTTGCGGCAACTATTACGATAACCTTAAGTTATATATGTGCCGATAATGTAGATCGCTCAAAATAACACCGATGAATGGTACTCTGTAAAAGTTGTCCGTCACACCTCCTCAGCAATGCTGACTCTTGCGATACTGTACTTATCTCTAAGAAAAACTTGAAAAACAGTAAAGGTCTTTTACAGTACTTACTGTATAGAGCTTTTGTGAATTACTCAAGTTTCTCAGCGGAGCATGTCATTGAGAAAGGCAGCCTGAAGGCGAATTCAGGATTTCTCTAAGCTGGCATTTGAGTCGCGAGGAAGCTGCAACTGCCTCTACGCTCTCCACCTCGCGTTTGTTTCGCAAAAATTACTTGAGGGGTGGTGCTTCTGAATGTTCATGTTACCTATTCATTCAGCGAATATCTTACCAGAAAGTTTTAAGACGTGGGCTAATACTGTTTGAAATTTTTATTTTATTCCATCGCTTGAACGCTTTTTGGCAATTTTATGCAATGGCCTCACAAAAATACTAGCTGTCTTCCCTTTGCAATAAAACTTTCGGGCACTACTTATATGAGAGAATAAGTAATTAAACGTAGTGGTCACAGTGGTGTATTCACTGCAGCAGCAAACATAGGCTTTGTGTTCGAAATAGGCATATCCGATAAATTTTTCTTGCTCCCATACCAAAATCTCCGGTTTTGAAACTTTTCTGCCTTCTCAATATACCTCCTCCGCAGCAGTTAATATGAGAGTTGAGATAGAGAATGATTTTTTTTTTGCGACGCACGGACTGAAGTGTAACATGAAATAGACACTGAGTGACGTGATGGTCTCGACCACAGCAATCATAGCTGACAAAGAAAAAAAGTACTGTAACATGAAGCAGCACTAAACCAACACACCACGACTGGCTGGTGTTGGTATTGCTTTCGTGTGTTCTCCAGTGCTTCCTATGTTTTCAGATCTCGAAATATTTGATAATGAGCCGTGTTGTCTTTACGCAGGGCCTTTTTTGTACGCTGTTATCAAACGGCACAGCTCCCTGCGAACGTTATTGGTTTGTCTTCAAAATTCCTCTAAGCTTTTGTTAAATTTTATTGGTTAAGCCTTTTGTTAGTCTGCTAGTTTAATGCTTTCGCCACACAAATTTCAAAATAGATACCTGGCATCGGATAAGACATGGCGTTCACTGCCAGGAAATGGAGTAGAATAGTTAAGTACTGCGCCTTGTGTGTCTGTCAATCTTGTCACCTTAAAAACGTCTAAAATTTGGCCAACAAATAGCGTTACCTTCCTGTGGCCGCAGCGTGTGCTGAATTTGATAATAAAGAGGGCTAGCAATTAGTGCGTAACAAATTTTCTAGCACTGATTTATGCCGCTTGGATGGAGAAAGAACTACACGTCATGTGTTGCGCGCAAGAGGATGAATACAATGGTCGGTTTGAAAATGATAGCCGATTCAGCTCTTCTTGCATGTGATCACGAAGAAAATGAGTGGACTGGAGCAAAAACCAAACCGTTTTGAAGTGCAACATTTGGAAGCGGTTAATGGTTACTTGGCAAGGGCACTGCTGTTCAAATAAATAAACATAATTATTCCTTTGTGAACTACTTAAACTATGCCAAAAAAATGAACCTGGAGCAAAGCAAACAATTAATATGGGCTGTACTGAAACTCAGCGGCGTTGGGGACGTAGTTAAAGTCCCTCCTGTATTTTTTATTGGCGCCTCGGCATCTCATTTGTTTTCACGTTAAAACTCGCCTTTGTTGCATAAATGTTGGAGTCACCCTCACAGCAACACGCGGAAGAATAGTGGCGTCTGGTGCACCGGCCAAAGTTGACAGCAAATGCCTGAGGGGACCTTCCCCGCACAGTGGTGCTCCCTTTAAACCAGTGAACACTTTTCACCACCCCCTCCAGATAATGGCGCCTGATGAATGAATTATGTTTCCTTCATCTTTGCCCCACGATCACCATGATGTCTCTATTAGGGTAATATGCATCTCTACATATGCTACCGAGTCATGCATGATTGTTTTCTGTAGTGTGTGGAGTATTGGCACAGGCAGTTTTTGATTGAATGACCAGAGTTATTGTGTTGGTGCTTGATAATGAGGTCGAAATTATTGATACTCTGGCCATTTATTCCTAATTTTGATATTTTTTCACTTTTTCAGCCTTGATAGTGAATAATTTCGAGTTTATTTTGTGTTGATTATAGAACCTACCTCGCGCCTGCAGAAGCGCTCGGCAGAATTGGGAAATTTTCAGCAGTAGCTGAAATCACGTGCCACACTAAGCACAGTGGTAATAAATATCGCCCTTCTTTGTGCTTTTGCACATCTGTAAAGTGCATCGTTAAGCGCTCAGCTTCCTTGTTCTGGCTGTTGGAACAAGTGTCTGTTCCATTCATTCTTCCACTGGCAGTAAATAAAATTTTGATCCTTATTATAAACAAGAATACAAATCAAAGGATAATAAATTGAATATACGTAAGTTTTCCGACAACTTAAATTACAGAACAAATAAATCAGCGCTACTCTGAATCAATGCCATACGTCAGACCTTTCGGTATGCGTTATATGATAACTCTTTTTGCGAAGCGATATGGTAGTGCCTGAGACAGCATAGTTCCACTAACATTGCTGGCTCACCAAAATGGGTGCTCAAGGCATGTTTTCAACTACAAGGACTTGAATGAAGCCACCTGAAGTGTGGTTCTTTTAATTTGCCTACTTTTGTTTGCCTTCAAGGGTCAGACTTTACTGCAGCCAACTACTGAAATTTTTTTTATACAGATTAAAATCTCTCGTCTTCGTGATGACCACTTTTTCTCTCTCTTACCACAAATTTTGCTGGTACTAAAAGGGTACTGCTGAGGCTAAAAATATATAACCATACGGATCCCTTTTGTGGAAGCAGCTTTCAAATGTAAATAACTCTACCCTCGGTCTGTCCTTCAATCTTTTTTCTTGCCCACCAAGATTGACTGCTATTCGTGTAGTGCTTGGTGCTCGAGGTTCATTACACCTTTGAACTCCGAGTAACGCTAGAGCAATGACATGACGTCTGCTAGAAGTCATTCCAGCAGTGTCTTTGCGTAATACTGGCTCAGTGGCCTTTTATGGCGACTGAAATTTACCCAGTCTGAATGTAAGTAGCCCTTCACTATTTAAAAGAGCGTATTTACTCTCGAAGTGAATGGCTGAGAAAAGGCTGGCGTCCACAGTAATGTCTATACATTCTTTAGGAGTTGCAAGAAGTTTATCAAAAAAAGCTCATCATCACTCTGATACAAAACCGAAATTGTCGGCAGGGCCCCCAGAACCAAAAATCCCGCTAGATACATATACGCGCAGGCTAAAACGGATGTAGAATGGTTTAAAGTTTCTTTGGCAAACAGATCGAAATTATAAGCCCGACTATCAGCAGATGCCATACTCGAAAAGAATAGGGCACTCAAAACTTACTGCGATGCTTTTTTATAAATAAGCAATATTTGTCATGCAACAACCCTAGTACCAAAACGAATTCTCTTGAAGACATGCGTGTTGTCAACAGTCCGTACTGTGATCCGTGTTTGCTACTTTGTTGTTAATAATGTCTTCCAAAAGTCAAAGCCCTCTGGTATAAGGCTAGCGGGACGTCACGAAAACTGCGTGAATGCTGCAATTTGCCTTTTATTTAATTTTACATCTACAGCGATTAGCGGCAGGTTTCCTCTTTCTGATAAGCCATTGTTCTAGAAGCATGCCTTGCTAATTTGCCAGCAAGTAGTGGCGTCATGTGTGACGTTGCTGCAAGTTGCTCTGTTGATTGGCCAGACCGCAGTCACGTCACACTCAAAACTTAGTCTCGTTCTGGGCAATTTACCAGAAAATAAAATAAATTATAATCTATAAAACAATTTTTCATCCAGCACTGTTAACAGCTTTCACTGAATCTGGCGTTGTAGAGTGGTAACCGTCCTTTGGGTTTATTGAAATTCTGTATTCTCACTTCCTTAAAAGATATTTCTTATGCCCAATTTAAATTTTCCAGGAGCACTGAAGACAGAGACGGAATCGGATCCGAAAGGACAATAGACTGGTCGCTCGCACGTTTGCGTACTGCACCAAACAGCAATGGTGACTGATGCTATTTTTACACTTCTGTTGCTTTAAGTGGCATTCATCGCACTTCAATGAATCGCTGAAAGCCAGGCTTAGCTGAAGAGGGACAAAGGTATGAAAATCTGCGACAGTGGATTGGGGGCATAGAATTTGCATACTTATTTGCAAGACGGAAAAATGCCGCAGTGGCAAGCATTGCACTAATTTTAATATAAAACCTACGGAAATGCCTCAAAATAAATGTGCTCCTAAGTAAACTCCAGCGTTGCTAAACGCCCTTAATTGTGTAGATTAGTATGTATTGTGGATGCGTGCTATAAAAATCACTGTATATATCTCTGGTCCAAAGAAACCCGTGACAACCACGAATTTTTTTTTTGTAAGTGTCAACTCTTGAACACCTGCGATTTCGGTATTTCGCGAAAAACTGTTAGAAACAATTTATCCAGTGACGTCTCTTGGGCGCTGCATGCGCAAAAAAGCAAAAAAAAAAATTAAGGAGTGCCTCAACTCACCAAGTGGAATAAACCCATAAGAAGCGCTGATGCTCTTTTCATAGGCATATTGACTCGCTTGCGGATATTGCGCACCTGAAGAAAAAGAGAAGACCACGTCTCTCTTAAGAAAGCTCCGAGTATACTTAGGCAGCAGGTGAATTTTCAGCGAATGAACTTGCTTGATTGTAGACCTTAAAAATGAGTACTTTAGAAAGTCTGGTTGTCCTATGGGAAAGAATTTGCATTTCAGACGATAAAGACACTAACGGAGGAACACGGCGTGACGCAGATCGAAGCAGATAAGCAGCCACAGAGATTTGGCGAAGGGCGGTTGGGCTTCCGTCGAGTACAAATACTCGAGTCTGTATACACCGATGGAATGTCCAACCGCCCTCACACAGAAATCTTCAGTTACAGGTAGTTTATGTAGAGAAAGAAGTAGGCTTCCGATCAAGTTGTTGACCGCTATCCAGAACGCGGTGTCTATGATTTAAATATTATGCAGTTTGAAGCCGGACACATCGAAAATTATTGTAATGAAGTTGGCAGTTTTGAAATAATTTGCTTCAAGTACAGTAAATCCTTAAGAAGACAGTAGGTCAAGTCGATTAAGCTCTGCGAAGCACCTGATATTGGATTCTCAGTACGACATTCAGGTACAGAATGTACAAACCAATTAGAGGGTGAACAAATTTTAAAATAGTAATTGTGAGACCCACCTGGCTCACTGCCTTAATAATATTTTATTCATATATTATACACGTACCTAATTACATACCTACATGAAGTTCTAGACATTTGAGCAAAAATATTAACTTCAGGGAGTCACATTGAAAAACTTTCTGATTTTATCGACTTTTCGACCAGGCGGGAGTTTTTCAACAAAAATACGGGCTCCCAGTCGAAGCACGAGATAAATGCATCATAAACACAGACTGCCTGAACGTATATATATATATATAGCAGTCACGAGTTGGAATCTGTGCGCGTGCGTGCGTGCGTGCGTGTGTGTGTGTGTGTGTGTGTGTGTGTGTGTGTGTGTGTGTGTGTGTGTGTGTGTGTGTGTGTGTGTGTGTGTGTGTGTGTGTGTGTGTGTGTGTGTGTGTGTGTGAGAGAGAGAGAGAGAGAGAGAGAGAGAGAGAGAGAGAGAGAGAGAGAGAGAGAGAGAGAGAGAGAGAGAGAGAGAGACGCTGCATGGACGACGGTCCGGCAATGCCAACTCCTGGAAGAAATTTTGACTGAATGCATGCTTCTTAGAAAGTGCGTTCTGCTTTCCTAAATTAAATTTGAGCTGCCAAGTAGCTTCTTGTCAGAAACTAAACGAACGCACATACACGCGCCTGTATATGCATTGAATCCCTTATTACTCTACTGACAGTTAGTAGGACAGGGAAGAGACTTTCGCGTGTAATAGTAAATTTATACTTCCATGGATGTTAATTTCCTCGTGGAATTTTGGTGTTGAAAGCTACAAAACACAGACGTACAATAAACTTAGCGTTCCGAGCCCTTTACATTGTACATTTTATTAATCTGTTAAAAGCAAAATATTTCATTTTAGATTAGAGATCTTAAAATTGCAGGGCAAGTGTTGGAAATCTTAAACAGGCAGTCTGCCTTTCAGTGCTCTACCTGTCGAAAGAAATTTTTTCGTGGCATGCTATTTATAGATCTAAACCATAGAAATAAGCGAGGATTGTTAAACGCACAGGAAAAAGTCAATAAGCAATTTTGATATATGCACGGCACACAGCGATGAAATTACTTTGTATATAGAGAAAAGATAAAAAAGAGCTTTTGCTGCGGCTGCTGCAATAAATAAGCAAGAGCATGCGGTAGCTCTTAAATTATTGCCATTGAAAGTAACTAAATTTCCTTATTTTGAGAGAGGCTGACACCATTGAAAAAAATACAGTTCATAGCAACGCCTGCCATGCACTGAAGTACATATGGAAGTGTGAACTACCAGACTAGATTTTGTTGCAAGGTGAAATATTATTTTCTGGTCGTGCCAGTCTAATTTCAAGACATCTGTGCCTATATTCTGCGAGAAATTCTGACTCCAATATGAAACACATTTTAAAGAAAAATTCGTCATAACGAAAGACCAGATTGAATACTATGTGTTATAGGAAATATTCTCTTTTCCCTCTCTAAATAAACAGCGTACATCATAACCACTTTCTTTTACCCTCGAAAATAAAATTACCAATATTAAATCTTCTTTTCGGCCGACCTAACGCATATGGATCTAAAATATTTTAGTGCAAACATTCTCAGACCACGAGAAATGTACTTGTGGCGCCTTTACTGTGGTCTGTCGGCGCTAAAGGTGTTTCTACAATATTTAAAACTAATGAAGAAGTACTTACCGTAATATTCGTATTGGTCCCGGCCGCTGCTGTAGTCGACAGAGAGTTGTTGCTCCGAATAATCCTGAGTTTCTGTGTAAATTACAATAATGTCGCGAAGAGCAAAACTAATTTTATTGGTCAAATTGATTCTTTGCATCCACTGGAGACATTATGCGTTCTTGACTGGATTCTGAGCCACCCCCTTCCGGTTGTTGATTCGCTGAATGGATGAATGGAAGTATTAGTGGACGTTAGGAGCGTCTCTTTTTAACGGGGTGCCTTGCAGGTAGTGGCATGCTGGGCATTTTTTTATTATGTGTAGTTAAACATTCTGAAAATTTTACCGGCTTCTCTGCATATTCGCCATTTTCATATAAATCTTATTTTATTTAAATTCGATCAAATCTTACTCCTCATCTTTTAATCTCACGGCATCCCCCTCCTTTTGAACCACTAGTCTTCCAAACACCTTCTGGTAACGTGTACCGCGCATTTATTCATGTAAACTATGAAATCTCTAAACCCTGGGGCCTCGGAAGGAGTATGCCTATATAGGCATCTATTCGGATGGTGCAGAGTTTTAGTAAAATACGTTCGATTGTTTCCATGGATTTACAAATTATTCGCGCTCTAAGACACCTTGATCTCCCTTCAAAGAATTCGACGCTGCCTTTGAGTTTTGCAAGTACCTCTCAGAACGCAGTGCCTGTTCAAACTCCATTGTGCTCCAAAATTCGTTATCGTGGAAACTCTCGTCCCTTGTGCCTAGTAGACGCTTCATGATTTTCCCTATATATCTGCCCTTTGAGTACACATACCTCATGATATTGGTATTCTGCCAGACAAGGTATCTGCTGATTTTGCACTGGAAGCATCTGAGCTGTGCAATCTTTAAATATAACCAAACATAACATAATAGGTCTAAAAGTAATGCCTAGGCCGTCTTATTCTACACAGGTACTGATCAGAGTCTGTGACTGTTTCGAGCTATCAGGTATTTGTGTAATGCCGTACGCATACATTAGCCCCAGGAGCTCCTGCTCTACAGCCAGTCTGCCGAATCAGTAGGACAGACTATGACCTAGATCGCGTTCTTATAACCTGCTGTCTATATTCATCATATAATTGATGAAGAGCATCGTTGATAACGTGCAACCCGATCTTAGCCATCTGTGTACCTCGACAGCTGTCGCATTTCTGAACTCGTCCTGTACAATTTCAACTTCATTATTTTTGTATATTTCTTTTAACAATTTCTTTATCTCACGATCTATATCTTTATCTTTGATTCTGTTCCACAGGCAGTCCCTATTTACGTTGTCACGCGCCCTGTTTGGGCCCAGGAAAGCAAAATAACAAGAACTTTGTTTATAGCTATGTATTTTATTGCATTCGGTCGTTGAGAAGTTTTCCCAACGTTTTTAATGTGAAGGCATTATATGGCTTATCGGGAATGAAAACCGGGGTTAACCAGAAACAGTGGTCTAAGACCCCTCAGGGACCTCACAATCGTCAGACATAACGTCAACAGTAGACCATACGATAGAAGCATTATACTATGGGCAATGAAACAAGGACATTATGTGACAGAATTAATGGTAATAGTAATAATATTAATGACACGATCTCACTTGACACAGTGTCGTTCCAAAACACCATTTTTTGCTCCACACAATGAGGAAGGTCAATAATAACAAACCACAATGAAAAACTCCTTCAGGGTAATGGCCTATGTTGGAGGCCTTCGACTAAGCGTCTTTATGTTGAAGGCCTTTAGGTGAAATTCCTTTAAGATGAAGTGGTTATGATGAACGCCTTTAGGTTAAAGACTGGCGGGGTGAAAGGCTTTAGGAAGAAGGAATTTATGTCAGGGGTATTTATAGTAGATTGAAGGCCTGTATGGCAAATTCCTCTATAGCGAAGGCCTTTCCAAATAGTTCGCGGTCTGGTGGCCAAGATCGCAAGGCCACAAAAGACCGAAAGTTGTCGGTTTTGCTGTACAAAGCCGCAGTTACAATTGCCAAATGGTTCGCAACGCATCCCCGACGATTCGCGTGGAACTCTGGTGGTCATAAATCCACACCGGGTACAACGCGCGAGCGTTAGGCAAAACAAAGCGTTCTAAATCGACTCTCTTCAGCTATGAGAGCATCTTGTGAGCAGTTCTAAGTGCTTATAAGATCACGCCTTACACCTTATGGGCATGTAAACTCTGGAGTTAAGGATGAAGTAATTGCAGGGAATGCCAAAACAAGCGAAGTCCAAGTTTGCTACCGCCATTTTTATGCCATATGTGGCATAGCTTATGCATAAAAAATATTATTTAGTTTTAGTTTTTAATCTATTATGTCTAAGATTCCTCCATGTCTCAGCACTCTTGACCCACCGCGGAGGATGCGCGTAAATTGCTTTCAGCTGCTAAAGCCAAGGACGCAGGTGAAAGCTGTGCCATAGATAGCTGCAGTTGTCTCTCATAAAACCACCAATAGTGGACAGAAAACTTATTGGACCATCGGAGCTTTCATGAAAAATGTGTTCAGTTGAAACAGGGTCTGATAATGAAAATAAAAACACCTAAATGAGGCGTGCACATATTGATTCAAATTTGGAAAGTTAATATTGAATCGCCTAGCAGAGGTAGTGAATGCAACGAGGTGGTCGAAGTTTGCGGAGCGCTTCACTATGGCGTTTCTCATAGCCTCATTCGCTTACGTTAAGCCTCCATACGCCACCAGACGTTACGCCCCAATAAACTTAAACCTTTTGGCTACATCATGTAAGAAATTCTCGCTATTAAAATGATCGTCATATTAAACAAATATTCGTCCTCCCAAATCAAGTGTTTTGTTCAATATTGTGTGTTAACGGCTAGGAAGTCCTGAAGTATTTAAATAAGGAGTACTCAAATGGACTGCTTTTCGTGTCGCTCTCAAAACAAATTGTACCAAAATACTTACCGAGAGGTTCCTGCTGTGAAGAGCCATCGGTGTGATCGCCTGAAGGTGGCAGCCCTGAAAAATATTGCGGTTTTGATAAAAGTTTTTATCTATGCTTCTTTTTTATAGATTCGTTATTATTTTGTAACTAATCCCATAAAATCTGGCTCGTAGCCTCAAACGAGGAAATTTAGTCCACGCATTTCCTTCTCTTAAACCGTGGCTGGCTATTAAGTTCAGATGATATACATCGGATCGCAATCACGCGGGGTAGAGAGTAGAGAGAGAGGGTTTATTGACAGGAATGGCAGAGAGGTTGGCCCGAAAAATAAATATCTGACCTGCTACTCTGCACTGGGGAAAGGGAAGAGGAGAAAAAAGAGGGTCATAAATCCCTGTGAAAAATGATTCAGTGTCTATGAAACGTTGTCACATTACAGCAACGTTTACATGATCGTTTTAAAAGAGGAAAACCGTTGTAAAAAGTATGATTGAAAGAATACAAATAACAGCAGACGATATTGCCAACAAGATTTTATACATTTTATACACTCGAAAGAATGTTACTTTCGCTGTATGTAGCGTATTTAAGTAATGCAATGGCCACCATGACAGCGCACATAATTTTTGCATTGAGCGATTAATAACGTTCAAGATACCTTCGCAGAAATTATTTAAACACCTCTGAGATGTACGTTTAGTTATTTTGGAGTTGCCCTAAATCAGAGAAATTTGTGAGGTCGCAGCATTTTAAGTGATTACGTGTACATTGAAGATAATGTTAACGAATAGATGCGTTTTCCGTATCAAAGAATGATAAGAAATTTCCCCTTAAGGCTCTTTCTGCAAAATATTTATTTGACATATAATAACAGAAAGAATGGGAGATATTAAGAGCACAAATTGGCTTCAAATTGGCTGGCTAGTGCACATTTCGACGCAAAGCACACGGGTCGAGAATTCATTTAATAACTAATGCGGTCCTACAAGGTTGGCGTTCTGTAAATTATGTGCAATCTAAATTCTTCATTCTTTCTTGGAAATGCTTTTTCGCTGTAATTCAAAAGGAACGAAGCAGAAATAAGCCACCAGCGAAACGCGATAATTTTTCAGCAGATTATATATATTGTGCTTGTAAGCATGAGTGCGCAACAGGGAGAGAGAGAGAGACTCTTTAATGAAGAAACAGAGAATTTAGCCGGCGTTTCAATATCGCTGGCATGCTACTCTGCGTAGGGAGGGGAATTTGGGAGATAAAGACTGAAGGAGAGCAGCGTGGAAGAGGTGCAATGAACTTTATTTTTACATATTTAAAAAACATTGGACATCTCGATAAGCTCTAAATTCACTTGCAGGCTACCTTCATGCATTCTTCTTGCAGTGAACTTCGTCAGCCCATTCGTCGGGCTACGCAACAGGGAAATTGTTAAGGTTGATTTGGAGGTCTTGCACGGGCTAGTTGGCACCTCAGATTTACAAAAGTAGACGGTGCGACAGACGAAGACAAAGGAGGCGCACAAAACTACAAGACCGGTGCCACTAACAACCCTCCTTTTTTGTTTTATATGCATTGATTTGATTTTCTTTGTTTGATTGTTTTGTTTGATATGTTTATCGGATGTACTACGCGCTTTGGCTCCATGAGCCTTCGTTATATGGGTACTTACAAGTGTGACACGGCTCGGTTGGCCTACGAAAAATCGGCTTTCATACAAACAAAATTCATTTGCTAGTGGCGCCGGTCTTGTCGTTTTGTGTGCATTCTTTGCCTTCGTCCGTCGTACCGTCTTCTGCTCAAAATTTTATTTGGAACATAGAACAGAAACGAATCACATCAGAATCACCATCTACCGTGTCGGTTTTCCTGTGTAGATATCTTTGTCCGCAGAACGACAGTATGGTCACTGGATCAACGAAATTTTGTGTACCGAGTCAGACGGCTACACTCTGCGAAAATGACATTGTAAACAAATGCTCATAAGGCGAAGAAGCAACAAAGGCGTTTATCACGTGCTATTTCGTAATGCCTATACGTGGGATAAATAATAAATCTGTGTATGCAGTTTCACAGTTTGTTAAAGATATATGCTTCAGACCGTCGATGAGATGTACGGGAACTCTGCGATGCCCCTTAATATCCATAGCATTTATGTCGTAATTAACAATAAAATTTTGGTCATTGGCGTAATCCTACTACTCAGTAACCCGCAGAAGCCTAGGATGCTATTTGGAATCCAGACATAGTTTACAGATGGTCGCCACTTTTAACACACGCTTGCGCCGTAAAGTTTCTAATAATCAGTCCAAGAGACTCGAATTCTTTTTCTTAAAAAATGCTTTGCTTAAACTCTGTTTTGATGGAATAATAGGAAAATAATTAACAATTAGTTTACTTTATCTGCTTGGTGATGCACAGAAAGAATTCCGGCAGTCTTTTATACTCAAGCTCGGGCCAGAGAGAAAAAGCGAAAATAGGCAGTGCTAAACGCGTTTACGGCTCGGCTACAAGTTCCATCACATTCGTGAGAACAATATCGTTGAAACGCCCACCGCTGCACAGAGCAATGCTGCTGACTTCGATACAACGTGCTGTCCGAATTTGTTCCACAGAACCACTGAAGTGATCTGGCGATATTCTCGGTGCAGCTATTGTTGCCGTACTAATGGGCAATGAAAAACTTTCTCCTTGAATGAGTTTATATAATATAATGAGCGGCCTGTGCACACAACGTAATTTCAACGCTTTGCAAGAAAGCAATTTCCTTGGAAGAACAAGTCAAACATAGTTTCGTGTACATGAACAGCTTGGAGAGCAATAAATTCTTACCAGCGGCTTCTGCAGAGCCGGTTCCAGCAATAAAGCAAAAAGCAAGCAAAGAAACTGCAGAACGCATCATCATCTGTTCTTTTAGGAGGCAGAGGAACAAATCTGCTAAGTTAGCTTCGCGTCGGTCCTTTATATAGGAAGTGAATTTAGGATTTCAAATCTCAAAATCAATTACGAGATCGCAGTCGCCGTCAGGAAAACGCTTTTGATAGAGTACATGAGGACAGGTGCAATAAATAGACTGAAAGCTTAAAACGTATAGAATTATTCCAGTTGCTTGTCTATCATTCGGGGAAGTTCTAAAATTTGACGCACCTTGAAGCATTTAATTACAGCGGAAAAGAACTCTGCAGAATTTAGAAATATTATTGTGCTGCCTGCCATTATTCTCCGAGACGTAATACATGCCGATTACGTACAAAAAAGATTCCGAACTATATTTTTCACTGATTTTTCACGTGGAACTGTGTCATTCGATGTTAATTTGCATTGGCTCAGTATTCCTATGACTTTCGCTGTAAATTATGGCGTAAAAATGCCGCTTCCTCTTATCTTTACAGCGGTGGTTATACTGACATTCCTTCACGTTTAGAAGTTGCCGTAGATTAGGAAAACGACATTATTTTGCAATCATCTTCTGATTACTGAGTATACCTCCCATGAGCCATATTTCAGAAAGTTTGTTTTCAAATTCCTCAGATTTCCTTTTTACATTCAGTAATGCACCGTTCGATGGTTTAGCCGTCATGTATTTTAGCGTGATGGCTACAATGCCTGCTTGAAATGCGGTACTGATCACAAGAGATTGAATACAGACTAAAAACAGTGGGGTAAAAATTGCTGAGTGCTCAAAATTTGTGCTCAGTTCATATGCGCAATTCGCCCTCTTCTAGATCTAGGAGAAGATTTAAAAGGAGTGGTGAAACTAGGAAGGGCTTTTAACCAACTTCAATTCAAAGTGCCTCTTCTGTTTCATCTTTTTATTCATCCCCGCAACGGGCACCCAAAAACGTAGAAGCGTTTGGCTAGCAGTGGATATTGTTGCCTAGTAAAATATTTTCGATGATATATTCTTCTTCAAAATTCTCCCAATCTGATGAATTTCAAGTAAGCTTCAGCGGAAATCCTGGCCGCGAAACGAATCTCTGCACGCTGTGTCCTCAGTTCCTAAAATACTACCGTTACACGGAGAACTATGCAGATCATGTATCAAATGTTTAGGTATCGCATAGAGAATTTCTGCAGCTCAAGCGCAGTATTCTCCACACCTTTTCACATTGTAAACACCAATAACATGACTATTGACACTCTCGCTTTAAAACAATGGGGCCACCTGGCACCTCTGCCGGCTCTCAAGCAATGTTAGTTAGGTACCTTTTTTTAGACTTCTACAACTTTGTGTACGTCGCTTTGGACGGTTTAACTGTGTGAGCAGACCATCTGCCTGTATCTTGTTAGGAGCTGAATCTTGCTGACAACTTGAATTGTCAAAAAGGAAACTATAAAGAGCGGTTACCTGTGTGGTAAATGCGAATAATTGGATCTCCCTATAGAGAAACACTCACGTTTCTTTGCCATTTTTTCTCCGTCGCAACCAATCATGCAGTGATAGCGGTCTTATGACCAGAGATGATTTTTCGATGGGGCATATGGGCAGCCTAGGTCCCTTTCCACCGTGACCTTGAGGCGTCATCACAGCCTGCCCCTAGATAGTGGGCAAACTGCCCACCCTGGCACGTGGGCAGTTATTGGTCGCTCGGGAAGGGACACCTGCGCCGCACAAGGCCCACCGCTGGCAGCCCTTGCATCGCAGGCCAGTGGCGCATCGCTTAAACGATGCAGCATTGCTCCCTAATTGGTATGAGGACATGCAGGAATCTATGAATGTAAAGTCGAGACTTCTACATATAAGCGAAATAACCCATCACGCTATAGAGTCATACCCTTAAGCCGGGGCTTAAGTTTTCACCCAATTTTGCTTTCGCCTTACCGCCATATTTATTTCACTTGAATATGCGTAAGAAAATCTACTGCGTAGGATTGGGGTTTATTCTTTCAAATCGATATTTATTTCTTCATGTGTATTTGTTACGAGTGGTTTTGTAGTGATAGCTACATTACGGTCGCATTTCGAGCCTTCATCGTGGCGGCGCCGCCACCCTGTGGCTGCGCCGCCACGCTGTCACGTGGTTGGTCACGTGGTGCGGAGCAGCTTCCGGCGGCGCGGCGCCGTGGCTGATCACGTCGTTCGTCACGTGGTTGGTCACGTGACTAAGTTCCACTCGGCCAGCTGTAGCTATCGCGTCACTCCGGGTTTAACCAGAGCTAAACCACCGCCAATTTTTTTAAATGCAGGTTAGTGCTTTTTATGTGTCCCTGATTAAAGTTATTTTATACTGAACTGCCTACTAGCTACGTGGACATCGCTCCAAATATTTGTATACATTCTCTTGCACTTTCATCCCATAGAGTGCTTTTAATCTGATTTGATCCCTGGCGTCTGTCACAAAGATCGTTACCTGCTCCAGCTACCTGCAATTTTATCATCCACTCTCTCCCTCCATTCCCCTTCCCATGTTAGGGTAGAATACCGGGCGCTGCCTAGTTCACCTCCCTACCTTTCTGTCTTTCTCTCTCTCTCTCTACCGTCCACTCCGCACTTGAACTGCCACAAAGCCGGCGGGCGAGGATTGAAGGAAGATACAAAGCGAAGACGTACGTCTGGACATGAGATGGCGATTGTCCTTTTTCGACAGCCCCCACCGCGCATAGCCCCGCACGGGTGCCTCACCACGTGGGCTGTTACACTTACGGACGCCACCAGATGGTCGGCAGGACGCCGCTCGCTGCTGCATTGCGTTCTAGTTTTGTTGCTCTTGCAGGTATTGCTAAAAATTGCGTTCAAAAGACAAATATGACTAAGGAAGTTGAGAGCAATCTGTTCACAGGTGCACAACCGGATGGAAGAAGGAGGCGAAAGAACGGTACAAAAAACAAGAAATTAATGCAGCATCAAACACAAAGCCCCGTTCGTTACCTGTGCCAGGGGTGTTGTGTACAGATTGCCGTTGTCGTGTGGCGCACTTTACATCGGCCAAAGTGGACAATGCGTAAACGAGAGATTAGGAGAACACCGAAGATTGCTCGGGGGAGATTCTCTTGATAACCTCCTTAAACATTGCCGCACGTGCATTACAAACGACAAGGAAAAGAAAATCCAGTGTAAACCGCTTTTCGAAAAACGACCATCCTATTCAGGCACAGGGAGCAACTCACGCGTGAGGTCATGGAATCCTTTCATATGCGCATCAGTGGCGATAATTGCATTAGTCAGACTTCCTTCCGTTCGCTTCTCTGATAAAGAGTATCTGTTCCTAAACAAATAATTTTGATTCACGGGGTAACATGTGGTGTTCATGAAGTTTGTTTTTGTTCTTCTTGGTTTCACTATTTATTCGAGCATTGTCTAGAATAAACCTTCAGTTGTGAGTAGCGCTCATCTTTGTTTGTCTCGCTTGTCCTCGTTGTTCCGCGCCAACTTCTTCAGTATGCATATCAACAAACTAGCCCAACTTTCTGCTCTCCTAAATGACTAAGAAAGTGTCCTTCATCTAGCAAAAAAAAATTAATAGGGTAGAACGTTGAGCCAGTTGGTGCAGCGACATACTTTAAAAAACTTTGCGCAGAATAACACAGGACGGTATGGAGAAACACGCACACACACGAGCGCTCGTGTGTGTGTAGGTGTTTCTCCCTACCGTCCTGTGTTATTCTGCGCAATGTTGTTTAAATATGTATCAAAAAAATATTTCCTTAATGACGCAACCCGATATACTTGAATCACAGCACCTTGTAGTGCATATATTACTATGGGCGCCATTCGTCGGGGACAAAAATAGGACAGAAAACGCTGAAAGAGAGGTAACGTGAGTTCTCGAAGAAGATTAAGCAGTAGTTTGAAGTTCAACTACTTTTTTGTATTTTCTGTACGTGAACGTGGCACGCAATCTTTTATTTTTCGAGGTGCTCAGTCACCCTTTTTTGTGCGCTAGCGTGAGGATGAGGACCGCTGTCTCATTCCCGACGAATATTCATAATCACACAAGATTATCAAGCACAAAAATTACTAATCTTGGACAAAGCTGATCAATTCCGAGAAACTTTCGTCATATTGGTTGCCATCTGATAAGATAAAATGATTCGCTAGTTATTCCTAAAATTCCTTGACATCACTCGTGGTGATGAAAACGTGGTGTAGAAATTGCTCTTGAGCAGAAAAGTTCTTCGTGTCCTCATAACAGCAAGCACTTGATAATGTCAGCGACTGATGAGCCGTGATAAATTCCCCGAAGAGATTTTGAAAAATGTGCTGACATTTGATGAAGACATAAAATGTTATTTCAGGTAATAAGGCAATTATAACAGTTCCCTCAAGGCTATGAGTGCGCAAGAGAACTGCAAATGTGTTTTTTTTATTATGAAGGCATCCGGTAATGAGAATATAATAACAAACTTGATATATCATTGCAGGTATCGGCTTTCCTAAAAACAGTTTGGTAGACTGACGGCTTCGGTCATATTTTTGCGCTTTACTTGGTAGAAAAAAGTTGCCGGTTATTCGTACGTCTGTAGCAGTTATGACGCAAGGACCTTTATGAAGTGCAAGGACCTTTCTGTATGTGTGCTTTATTATATGAAATAACCAAGGAGAAATAGCATTAAAAAGTGGTAATTCCGTTCACAATGAAGAAAATGTGGTGCGACACTTGAAGAGGTAACTAATGCAAAACGTTCTAATCTGCACAACTTGCTAACTTCACCCTCTGAAAAGAATTGCCTGTGTATGGAAGATAATTGAAGGCGGGTGTTTCTATAATTATCCCTCTTCCGAGAAGCTAGAAATCAGAGCTGTAGCAGAATACTGAAAGTTTAGCTTCTAGCTGATCAGTTGAGGCTGCTGATTGGCGCGATGTAGCGGCTTGCTAAAGCGTAGGAAATGTCGCCTGCCAAAACTGATCAATATTTGACATAGTGCATCAGGAGGAGCGTGTAGCTTTACTAGGAATTGTGTGCGAGGGCAGATATGAATATGTGCCCCAGGTTGTGAGGCGACTGAGTGGAGCGGGAAGAGGACAATCATATATGCGCATAATGGGTAGGCGGAACATTTTTAACAGTGAAGGTGGCCGGATCACTTGAGTAGCATCATAATCGGTAACTACGCCCACTCCAGGACAAAGGCCTCTCCAATGACACTCCAATTAACCCTGCCCTGTGCTAGCTGCGGCCACCCTATTCCTGCAAACCTTCCTAATCTCATCCGTCCACCTAACCTTCTACAGCCCCCTGCTACGCTTCTCTTCTCTTGGAATCCACTCCGTTACCCTTAAGGACCAGCGGTTATCTTGCCTTCGCCGTGCATGCCCTGCCCAAGCCCATTTCTTCCTCTTGATTTCGACTAGGATGTCATTACCACGCGTTTGTTCCCTCTCCAACTCTGCCCGCTTCCGGTCTCTTAACCTTACACCTATCATTTTCCTTTCCATGGCTCGCTGCGTTGTCCTTAGCCTCAGCTGAACCCTTTTCGTTAGCCTCCACGTTTCTGCCCATAGGTTAGTACAGTGACCACCCCCCCCCCCTTCCCGCAGTGCGCCCCTGCCACAACGCATAGCGTTAACGACTGCTAGACCCCGAAACTAAAGACAGTTTTGTGATTAAAAACGCACAGTTCGATGAAATATTAAAAGTTAGAGCACCCGTTAGCTGACTCTTTTCACGGGCAGGTGTCTGTTGCACTCAAAGCATCTGCAGCAGTTAGTCCTCCTTCACAGAATTCTAGCGCCGTTTGTGATCGCGCTTTCAGCGGTTCCTGCTACTTCTCTTAAACAACTCGCTTTGTAAATGTCCTTTAATTATGGCGGCGGTGCTGCACCAGTGCCCTCATCTTCACTTCTTTATAGGATAAAAAGCTCGTACCCTGAGATGCAATGGAGTCGCCTGAGACTGTTCTTCCGAACCAATTGCCGAAAATAATGAATTTTTGCACCTGCTACGTCAAACAGCCAGTGACAGTGCAGCAGTAAAAATTCAGTGCTCACCAGGGCGAAATATAAAATTTCATTTTACAGCGAAATTATAGGATGCTCGAGCGCGAAGGGTTTCGTTAAGCAGTGAATAATCGCCAAACTGGAACTCTATCGGAGCGCTCATCACTGGTCCGTTGCTGCTGCGTCTTTTTTGCGGCTCAGAATGGAGGCGGCAAGGTGTTCAGCTCCTACGCTACGGCAGATGCCGGACCTTACGATCAGCTGCATTTAATAGCCGAGATGCGGCAGTCTCCTAAGTGTGTTAAGAAGCGTCAGCCGTGCTTCGTTAGGCAGAAGGCTTCGCGCTAAAACAAATAATAGTCGCGGGATGAGCGAAGCATATGCTCTTGAGTATTGCAACGATAACAGGGAAGCATTCGTAGTAGTCGCCCTCAACACCGTCCCCGGACCACTGACAGACACGTTGCCTGCTAAGAGTTTGCTGAATGGTGATCAGTACTCTCCCAAAATTTCACTGTAAGAACATTTCGGTAAATTTTTCGCGTTAAACAATAAATTAGCCGCAGTGGAATCTTCTTCCTCGCAATTCTGTTTTGCTGGTTGAAGTGGGGGAATTGATGCTGCTGCGGCTTCCATCTCTATGGAGTCCTTTGCCTACATGTGGATGAAATGAGCCCCCGCGATGTGCCATAGTGTTGGATAGAGAACAGAAGAAGAACGGCTCAAGAGAGTACGTAATATGGTAGGAAATTATGTGGGAGGTAGGGCGATGACTGAGTGCCCAGTGGACAGGATCAACATATAGTTGCATTGTCAAAGAAGGCACAAAATATCTCGCTTCTGGGGGGTGCCGAGGGTGGCTGAGTAGCTGGTGGTGGCAGAGGTTACCAAGTAGAAGTTAGTAATGAAGAGGAACATGAACTGATCATAGCGATCGCGGCTACAAAAATATTGAAACATTTTTTATGCAAAATAAATGAAGCATCAATAAAATGTCATATTTATGGATAAACTCACTTTAATGAATTTCTAAATGTACATGAACATTTTCCGAGTAGGTATTCAATGTCTTCGTATAAGTGAAATAAGTGAATGAAGCTTGAATCTGAATGATGTTATTGAAATAAGTGGACGAAGCCTGAAAATGACACTTCAAATATAAATTATTTTTGCGATGGTATAAAAAAAAGTATAAGAAAATTCCTTTGCCCAGTTAAAACGTAAAAAACCAATTTCGAGCAGAATATTTCTTTTTCTTTTGCACATATGCGGACGGTGTTCCTGGGCACCGAAACCTTCAATGACATATTGGATATTCTTTTTTCTTCTTCTTCTTCTTCTCCTCAAGTAATATGATTCTTTCTTCTCCTGGGGGTTCTTCGCATCTTCTTTCCTTTTTTTTGTCATCTTCAACAGGTCCTGCTGCAAAGTAAGAATTTTTTCTTTTATTAAAACGCAGGTGTAGTCGGAATTTCCTGCTCGCGAAAGTACATCTAAGCCGTCAGAGATCTTTTATGGCTTACTGATCTCCTTTAAGCCTACTCGGCACTTCTTTCGTCAGTGATGGCGCCGTTTGCTACACCTGCATGTGTTACGATGCTCATTTTGATGTGTACACCCCTGCGCAAAATTGGAGAGACCACGCGAGCTGACAAAAGTTGGTGTCAGCGCTTTCTCACGGTGCAGCGCCTGCTTTCAAGATATGTATAGGATACCTAACCAATAAGCTAATCTGCCTGCCTACCCATTTCTGCCAGACACGTCTTTGTAAACATAAAAATTGCAGTTACCGCCATTGCCATGGTCCCTGCACTTTTACACGTTAGTGTACTTCAGTTCATTGACGCAGCTTCGTCAAAAACAAATTCGTCAGCTTCGTCAAAAACAAAAAATTTCTGCAACACTACGTTACAAAACTTTATTAAAACTGCACCAAGCAAAATTTGGCGTTACTTGAGTACAAAGCGAAAGATAAGTCTTCCATCGTCATCTCTGGACGGCAAACTTAAAGCAGATTCGTTCAACAAATCTCCTCAATGAGTCTTCGCTGTTGATGAAAACCACGTTGGCGATATTGCTCCACAACAATATGGCTACGAGCATCTCACCGGTACGCCTACAATATCTGAGGCTAGTGTGCTATCGTTGCTTCTAAATATTCATGAAAAGAAAAGTAGCGGCCCAGATGGCATTTCTAATGGTTTTCTGAACTGTTATGCCGAACCTTGTAGCAAATATCTTTGTCTCTTTTTTCCAGAAATCAATGCGTGAATGTCGTATTTCCTCTGGATGGAAAATCGCCAAAGTAATCCTTGTCCACAAATCAGGTGATAAACACTCCCTAAATAATTATCGACCCATATCTCTGACATCTACATGTGGGAAAACTCTGGAACATATTATCCTCAAATTTCTGACTCCATACGTCGAAGCTAAAAAGCTAATCCACACTTGCCAGCATGGATTTAGAAATGGACTATCCACTATAACACAACTGGTTGAACTCGTGCATGATCTTGCACAAGGTATTAACAATCAGTCGCAAATTTACATATTTTCCTTAACTTTTCCAAAGCGTTGACCGGGTGTCCCACCAAAAATTGATGTACAAACTCAAGCATTTAATTGCTGACGGTCCCGTCACACAATGAATCAGCAGTTATTAATCTGAACGTTACCAATTCGTCCAATTCGACGGACATACCTCCGACATTATTCCTGTGGTATCTAGTGTCCCCCAAGGATCTGTACTGGCGCTTCTTTTATTTTTGCTAATTATTAATGATATAACTAACCAAAACGAAGTACAAAAGAGACTGCAGACGATTGCGTCCTTTGTCATGAAATTAAACATCTGTCTGACCAGATTAAACTAAATAGAGCCTTGAATAAAGCTTTTCAGAGGTGTCACGATTGGATCATGGTGATTAACAAAGACAAGACTGTTTTTATGTCAGTCAGAAAGAAAAAAACCCGCTTAAGTTCATTTATGGTTCTGATAACACTGTGATACGAACTGTCTCGGAATACCGATATATGGCCATCCTTAACTCATCCGACCAGAACTGGACAACGCACGTTCAGTATGTAGCAAATAAGACAATGAACACACTGTTTTTCCTCAAGCCTGCCTTGAATAACTCGCCTCCCGAAATAAAGCTTCTGGCATACACTACACTTATACGCCCGGTATTAGAATACGCTAACATTGCATGGTCCCTTTATACAGGTACTAGCGTAGCCGCACTGGAAAGTGTGTAGCGAAAAGCCGCGCGATTAATCTATAAATAGTACAGACGCACAGAATCACCTATTGAACTTTTGCATCAGGCAGGGCTTCAGCCTTTATCGATTCAATCGAAACTGCACCACTTGAAATTCCTATACTTACTTCTGTACAATTCATTTAAGCTTAACTCTGAAGACTTCGCATTATAAGCCACTCCAGAATCACCCGCCACAAACAACCTCTCACACTTGAGAAATTTTTTTGTTGCAATATCACATTTTATTTTTCCTTTTTTCCACGAGCAGTGCGCGAATGGAATGCACTTGATGCTTTGATTGTAATGCATCCGACAGTCCTCAAATTTTTGGAGCTTGTCGAGCTGAGTATATTGCCACAAAACTTAATAAATATTGTTAAAATGTTCGGGATATATACTTTGTACTGTAAAACTGATGACCCGAATTGTTTGTTTTTGTCTTTGCTTTAGCTAGACCCATATTTTTCATTGTACAACTGCTTACTGTTCCATAACTGTTTTATCTGTATTTTTTGAAGTGCGCCACCCCTGTAAAAACCCCGGTTGGGGTTGACAGTATATCGAAATAAAATAAAATTTACCTGGGTTCATGCTTGAGTCGTTGCCATGAGCAGCGTTTGGTTCATTTTATTTCTGCTATCAAGTATACTTTTTTTTGTCGAGATTTGAAAGGAGCAGCGTTAAATGCCTTTATTTTTAGGCAGCCTTAGTGTGCTTCAAACATAAATTAGTATTCATAGTTGCTAAGACGTTCTCGTTACCCACTGGAAGTATGCTCAAAAAAAGTGGTTTTTGTACTTCATTTACAAACTTGCTCAGCACCGCCTTCCTATAATTTTCACTTTTATCTGTCTTGTGAAAATAAATATGGCACATATAATCTTGCCGTTTTATTTGCGATTGCAGTTGCGAAGAGCAACCAGAAACATCACCTTCATCAGTTATGTTATTAAGCAGGAGGGCATCTTGTGGTATTGTCTAGGAGGGCAGTAGGGAGTGTAGGGAGCGTCCAGGATGGCAGTTTAGAACATGTGAAATGCTTTCGCGCATGTGAGCATGTTTTTGTGGTTTCAGTCATCACGTTTGTCACTCCTCCTGCATTTGCAAGGAGAGGCTACAAAAATTACCGATAGTGAATGAGGCATGCAAATATAGTTTGCCTCGTTTCTAGTTCGAAAAGCTGTTGAAGCAAAATTAATGAGTAAAATAGCGCTTATAATATTTAATACGGTTCGTTCGTATTAGATATTATTCAAAATATCTAATACGAACGTCAAAATTAGAGGCTTTTGTAGTTATTTTGCCACCTAGGCCACTTCTCTTCTTAAAAATTTCACTTTTTACCCGCTTGTGCAAATAATGCAGCATATATTTGAGTGTGCAGTTTTATTTCTAACTGCTGTGAAAAAATCAATAAAAGCACAACCTTGATATACTATGTTATTAAGTTGAGGGATTTTTTGGGATATTCAGAAGGACAAAGCCATATATTATATTACAGTTCAAGGAGCGTTGCAACTTGCTCTCGCACACGTGAACCCCGTATTTACGATTTAAATTTGCTTGTTAGTCATTCTTTCAGCACTGTGAAAGGGAGGCAACAAAAATTGTTAAAGCCGAATCCTGTAACCAACCAATTCAAGTTTTACTATTGAAGTAAGATAGACAATGTGAAAAAGAGCCATGGAATAAATTTTGACTGAAAAAGAAAACTTGGATGTAGTTGCCCTCATTATGCCTTTAAGAGACTACTTTTCTGCCTTGACTGCCTGCACTTGCATAAATGTTTCACAGTGAGAAACCGACCAATACGCCACCCAGTTCGATTAGCGTCTCATTCTTATATACAGAGCACCTGATGCTTTGTCTTTTTCCCATGAGACAAAAATGGCAATAGTAGACGCAACCCACCCGAACATCACATCAGGGTTAAGTGCGTGTGCCCGCAGTTCTATATTTCAAGGGCGCTGCTAGGCACATGAAGGAAGGGATGGATGAATGGATAGTTCTGTTTTCAAACGATATAGGGCCCATTCACACTTGAGTGTCGCAGAGGTCGCGCGACTGTTTTGGTCGAAAAGCGACAGTCGCAAACGGTCGCGTTGGTCGAAAAGCGACGGTCGCGGGCCAGTCGCTCGCTGCTCGATTTTGCAGCCTCGCGACTGCGAGTCGCAAACCGCTGAACCAATCAGCGAGCGAGCCGAGCTTTCGGCAACGACGCCGCTCGCAGGTGCGCCGAGCTGCCGTAGTCGTCACTAAACCTAGCCGGTTTCACATAGATGCCGCAGCTGAGGGCGTTTCGGAACTGACCAGCGCTGTAACCAAGATGCTACTTTCGTTACGCCTTTATTGTGAACCCCGTCTCATGATAATAAAAAAATATTCTCGATTTCCGCGACGCCTTCAGCAGCGGAGAAACAGACGCCAGGCGATCGAGCCGCTTTGGGCAACAGCAGCAAAGCAGCTATGAGAAGAAATTTTCTTGTATCCAGCAGCTCGGTATTCGCCAGCGACCCTCAAAACTGATTCATTTTTGAATTTCGACTTCCCAGAGCATGGTATGAACGCGAACAAACACCATACTAGCGCATTTTTCTGACGCTAGCGGCCTGCATCCAGACTGGCTGGCATGCCGCTTGTACGGCCGCGGTGCACATTGCCGCTATATCTTCCTCTTCGCTCAGGTCGTCGCAGCCAATTGCTAATATCGAGTGACCAGAGCACTTTTGAGGGCCAAGCGCGAGCGCAGGAGAGGCGGCCAAAGCAGACGAAACTCTCGAAAGCGCGCGAACGGCGTCATTCCCAAGAGTTCTCATTTCAAACGAGAAGGCGACCCGCAGGTCGCCTTTGCAAGTGTGAACATCGGTGTTGTCGAACTGCGGTGTAGTCGCAGGCGACTGCTGGTCGCGCGACCTCTGCGACTCTCAAGTGTGAATTAGCCCATAGGCGGGTAGGAGCGGGGATGATAAAACATTTTCCAGAAAGCGTGGCGGTGCATTCGCAAGAACCCATTCTGGAGGAGATGAAAAATGTTATCGAGGTAGGAATGTTCCTTAAAGATGCCATCACAAATATATTAAACTAATCTGTAAAGCAATTTATACAACATCGGCCAAAAAGCAATCCTTCAATCCTAATTGGCTTCCGAGGTTCATTTCGCTTAAACTTCTACATTTTTTCAGAAAAGCAAAACGTTGAAACGGGCCTTGGTCATGAGTACATAGACATATTTTCAAAACTTAACTGATAACTTGATATGAAAAAAAGAGTGCTGTTTTGCTACTTGTATTATGCCACAATACACGTAGTTGCGTTGTCAAGAATATTGCAGCGTTCCGAGGGTTTAGTTTAGTGAAGGCTAATTAACGAGTCAAGAATCCATGGGACGAATCCTGGCGTGTAGAATTAACCAGGTAGGATAAAAACCCTTTGTTAAAAGATACGCCTTTTTTCCTTCATCCGTGCATCATATTGCCGCGTGTCCAGCCCAGAGTGACGTCCTTCTCCATGCCTAAAAGAAGGAGTGGTCACAACCGCCTCAGAAGCATTTGTTTATGTTCGGCTAAGAATTTATTAAAAAACAACCTGGCCCAGACCAAATTTCTGGATGGCGGAATCCATGGGGCTTATTGGAACCATGTAGTGCGAAATATGATCGCTTGGAATCTGTAAAATTCAGGATATAGGGAGAAAGCTTCTTGCAATGCTACCTCTACCAACGGTTAATTTGCGTTATTGCTGTCGCAATGCAAGTAACGTATGCGCATACCGGAGTTCGGATATTCTGGCTGATACACTTCGCCTTTTGCACACCGCGATTCTCTATTACATTTATTAAATTGGTTGGCGGCAACGCGCATAGGATATTCAGCTTGGTCACGCCGCTTGGTTAACTTGATGAGAAGGGAGACTGAAGTGCATCGTGATACGATCAGCATTGTTGCACCACCTTACTGATGAAGGGCAGGTCATCCGTGCGTTTCTTTTATTTTTTCCCTTCATATTTACTCGTCTGCACCACCGTATGGCGATGATACAGCACTCCTACTGTGCGGCAGTGCTCCAACTGAACACTTGGAGTTTCGCTAGTGCCAAATGACGAGAAAAGTTCAGTTTTTTGATGCGAAGAGACCAGTTTTCTTATTTCTTAGGAGACCCGAAGTTTCAAGCGAAAGCGACTCGAAAAGAACGTATGCTAAAGAGGGGTTCACTGGCATTAATTCATAAAAGTATATTCACTTATAGCTCACGGTAGATATCACATTTATCAGTATGACCCCAAAATGTTATTAGATGACATATATGGACAAGGAGTAACTCCAAAAGTTAAAATAGCAATTCAGATTAACATTATGGTTCTAATATTGATCGCGAATTAGTGGCATTGGCTGAATCAGGCGCGGAATACATTTACCGTTGTCCCATACATTTTTAAACGCTATAATGAAATGATGAGTAGCTAGCTTGAAAGCACGTAAACGAGACGAAGAGGTACAACAATTATTCAGCGCCACTTTGGCATTGTTCAATGTCTTGTACAGAGGAGATAAAGCACGCATACACTACAGTTTACCTCGTACTACGCTTGAGGCCTTTGCGTGTACATTGATTGTTGAATTAAATTTTGTCAACGAAGTAACAGGGTTTTTGTGTTTTTTATGGATCTTTCATACGTGGCGAAGAAAATAGGCTTTCTTTCTAGACACATTTATACTGTGTGTGCCCCCGCGGTGGCTCAGTGGTTACGGCGCTCGGCTGTTGACCCGAAAGACGCGGGTTCGATTCCGGCAGCGGCGGTCGAATGCGTCAGAAGATCTAGATTTTTGCTCGGGCACAACTCTCCAACGTCTTCTTTGTGGCAAAGCTCGTCTATGCATTGCAAGTGTTGCACTGTGCGAGGAAGAAGCTACAAGCGCTGCACAGACTATTCGCGATCTTTATTTGACACTTTCAATGGGAGCCTATGCTTCGAGACAATTTTTTTCTATCTTTGCAGTCTGAAGAAATTGGCTTTGTTCACTTATTGGTTCACTTGCTCGTTTTCTGGTTGTTCTTCAGAGCTGCAAGCCACCCTTTTCTGCTAGCGGTGCTTAAAAGGTGTCGTCTGCCTTATCTGTTCGCTTCGACTGGTAGTGGCTGAGAAGGGGCTGTGTGCCGTTTCCTAAAGGAAGTTGCTGATACCTTTGATTTCCTGACTGTTCGCTTCTCGTAGCAATATTTATTTGACCTGTCAAGGAGGCAGATAACAAAATTGCTAATAGAATCTTTATTCCCTGTACCCGTGTACTGGCAGCCTTGCCTTGGTTTTATGAATTCCATGTATTGAAGCAAGTTGAGCGAGTGTATGTTCAAACTGCCTGCCCGATCCTTCTTCCTTAAACTTCATACTTCCACTGTACACGCCAAAGTACGGCTTCGCGCCAAAGGGACTCTTGTGCCATGGTCGGTGAACTGTCGCCTGTGCAGGCCAACCAGACACAATGGATCATTGTTTTGTGTGGTGCCGTGACGTAGTGTTTTTTTTTTGGGGGGGGGACTTGCTACAGCGAACAATTAAACAGGACATTGAGAACTCACCTTTCAGTATACGGTCTTTGCCTGTCCTGAAAGACTCCGGGATTCCTTGGGATTTGTTAAAGCTGATTGGATTTTTTAGCCTGTGGTAGAGCCGCATGATGGATCGAAACGCAGAACCACCTCGTCCATCAAAGCTTCTGTCAGTGAACAGTGTGCCTTGGTGCGTGTGGTTTATGGTGATCAGAACCGGCCGCCTGAATGGTTGCCGCGTCTTGATGCATGTTTGTGTCTCCCGCAATTTTGATCTGCTGGTGGAGTGCACTGTGCGTAGACATCAGAATGTGTGTCTACATAGCTGAATTCTGTGCGTGTACGTAAAGCATTTAGTAGCTTAGCGGGTTTGATTTCCGTGCAATAAAGAAGTCAACCCCGGCGATAGCCTAGGGCTCTCGCGCTCTGGCCAGCGAACCTGATTTGTTCGCGACACCGCGGGTTCTAAATTCAGTTTTGAATATTTAATTTAATTTATTTTGATTTATTTATTTCGCTCGGTACAAACCTACAAATATCGCGAAACGAAAAACATCACAAGATATTTTGCAATACTATCTAGCATTCAGAACCGCAGCAGAACAGTTAATCAGCCCAATATTGGTAATGTATTGGGAAAGGCCGGTCCTACAAAAGCCGAAGTTGAAGCCATCTATTTCCATTTTATGCCTATCACCTGTGCTGCTTGAGGAGAAGCCTAAAAATTAAACGAAAAGCACTATAATGAAGTTATAAATTGAATGCAACTTGCCGCCGATTGTGATCTAGTGGAGGGTTGCGCAAATTACAAAGTCAGCGCTCGTCTGTGTCGTCTCTTCCTCGTAGTCCCTGTCAAAGTGCTCGCTGTTTTGTTTTAAAATGACTTACCAACTCGCCCAAGCATCCGTTTTTGCAAATTACACGATTTCTGAACAACGAATAATGCATTCCACAAACTGCCAAATTATTGTCGGGTGCAAGCGACACGACTTCACCATCGTCGGTCCAACCATAACGCAAATTTGTTCTTTTCTTAGGAAAATATTGCTGGGGAAGACTAATAAGCTTGACTATACCTTCTTCAGGACTAACGGCTTTCTAATGTGTACCCAGATAACCCTGTTTTGTGCTTAGGCGCCGCCTTATGCCTGCAAACTTTTTAATCTCTTCGCGCATCGAACTTTCTGCCGCCCCCTTATACGTTCGCCTTCTCTTGAAAGCCACTCCGTTACCCTTAAGGACCAGCGGTTGTCTTGCCTTTGCATTATATCCCCTGTTCAAGCCTAATTCTTCCCCTTGATTTCGACTAGGATGCCATTAACACGCGTTTGTTGCCTGGCCAATTGTTCTCAGGTTTTTATTTAACCGTTACTCGCATCATTTTCCTTTCCGTACCTCACTTTGTAGTCTTTAATTTAATTTGAACAATTTTAACTCGATACCGTTGCAGGTCCCGTTCAGCTGAAAAGCCGATGTTTCGTCGTCCGCTTCGGTAGCGGCGTGATTGAAAAATCCTCAGAGAAGTGCATGGGTGGCCCACTTGCCACCTAGGCGATGTGACTATTGCGACGTTATCACAACCTTCCCAATGTGGCAAGTATTTAACATACCGCAGTCGTCAGCAAACTGACCACCGTGTCAGGTGACAGTGGAATTAATAATGGGTCGCTACAGGTTCCTTGGGGAAAGAAACCGGAGTTTCACAAGCCCCACCAGTGGCTGTGGTTCAACGAGGCTCCTACAGGGCACTGGTGCACCAGCATCATTGCGCCAGGAGTGGTATGAGGATTTCCCGCCGTCCATGCATGGAAAGTAGAGAAGGACCATGTCTGCGAAGTGACGTGTGGAGAAACCCAGGCAACTGCACTGTTCCTTCCACGCTACCCAGTGATACCCTTGAAGCGGAGCTTAAGGATCCCCTCTAGATTTTCGTTAACCTCAACGTGTTATCCAGCCATATATCTTAGTACCGGTAACGAACAGCTGTTATGTACTTTTTTCTTGGGCGATAGAGGTAAGCTGCAATTCATGATCTGAGATTACGTGTCTAATGGGCGTCACCCCGTTCAGTTTCTTCTCGTTATTTTAATCTCGTGATATGGATGTGCCTATCACTGTCTGCCCTAATGAGGCGCATTCTTTTACTACTTAGATTGTCTCGCTACAAACCGTGAACTGCTGTTTCCTTGCGAGACTGTTGAACATTTCTTCGGTTTTCTGCATGTTAATATTTAGACCTACCGTTCAGCGATGCCTGTCTAGTTCACTGACCATGCTTTGCAAATTTTTTTAAAGCGAAATTTATTGCCCCAGGGCATCAATGATGGCTGAAAGTGTGATGAATGATCTAAGTGAATGGAAAAAGGTTAGCTGATTTGATGAAGTCCAGTAGAGAACGATGGTACGGTCCCTGCGTCCAGGCAATGTATGAAGAAGGGTTGCTTGGTGAAAGACCTGCTACCATCAGGTGCCTGATCCTTGTAGGATTGAGAGCTGGGCAGTCCCACAGTAAGTGATGAATGTCGGCCTCAATATCCTCATGTTTACATACCGTACACCCTGGCCGAGGAAACAATTCTCGGTACTGAGGCCACTTCCGAGTGATGGCTGGTGCGAGGACCACCCCGACCTGGGTCCTCCTAAGCGCAACCTCCTCTACACGGGTAAGACCGCGGGGGAGGGTTACCGCACACGGAGGGATGAGAGCACGTGTGCGGCGCCGGAGGAGTTCCTTTCTTGATGAAAGGAGTGTAAAATTGTCCAAACTAAGGAGCCGAGGCGGTGATGGGTTTGGATTCGCAAGGCGGGTCGCTAAATCTGCCTGCCTTTGATAGGTCAGCAGATCCCGTGGGACCCACTCAATACGTACTGGCTGCGGGATGCGTGCCGCGAACCGGTGGATGTCCTGACATATCGTGGGACAGCGGCTAACACGTCGTAGCAACCGGACAACTTGAAGGGCGTCAGTGCAGATGACAACGCGGGCCGCAGGGAGCATAGTTAAATCGGCCACAGAGCAGAGTGCTTCATGAACTGCAACAAGCTCAGCACAAAAGGACGAAGGGGGTTCCGTAAGCTGAAACCAAGAGGTTTGATTCAGGGCAGGTCTGCACGGGCAGTAGATAGCTGTTGTTGCTTTGCAGTCTTGTATGCTTGCGTCTACGTAGACAACAATGAATCCTTCAGGCAGGCAAGCATCTTTTTACGCAAGAAAAATAAGCCTTTTAAAGAATACTTTTTTTGGCACGACACCCAGTCAAGAGTAATTTTAACACCCAGTCCAATGACTTTCTAAATTTACCAGAACTACAAGAAGCTATTTAAATTTTGAACGTTAATTAGACGTGCAGCTCAAAACAGAATAGGAGAGCCTGAAAGAAATACTTTATTAGCCTCGATGAGAACAAAACATGCAAGCAAATCTTCGCAACCCGAAGTGAAAACTTCCTTTTTAAGAAAATTACTTCTCGTTTTCAAAAAATACATCCGGTCGCTGCTCCTTAATAGGAAAATCAACGATCAAGCCTTGAGTCTTCACTGCTCGTCTGATAATTCTTTTTCCTTTTCTGTCTTGTCTTTATTTTCACCGAAATCACCTGCAAAGTCAAACATTTCCTTGTTATGACATCACTCTTGTTGTTGGAACTCTCAACTAGTTAAAGTAGGTTGAAATGATGGGAAATGAATGCATAGAAATTATCTCCGTGAGTACTGCTCACGAGTTGATTACGTCAACGTGCCGTATCTTGCTATACGGCAAGCGCCGTGACGCTCTTTACAAGAGTTCTTCGATTCATTCACGATGTTTCGTCAAAACAAGCGAGTAAGAGCAAATTATTTTTTCTCCTACAAGTATTTTTATGTGTACAGCAGGGGCTCGAAAAACCTTACAATAAGCAATCCCATTGCTGTTACGCCTATGTTTGAGATCAAGGCTTGAGTGTACATATCTGAAATAGATTTGTGCACACCAACACAAAGGCGATTGAAATATGTTCACCAGTAAAGAAAGTATGCACTGCGTGCTGAAGCTCCTCGCCGTTAATATTTAATAGCCGTCCTCCAGGCCCTGCTCTTCTAAATCTCTTAAAACAGCTCAGTATATATCCACTGCAGGAGTTATTTAATGCGACAAATACTAGACCGCCTAATTCTTGTCTAACCTGTTTTTGCGTCATCAGAACTTGTAAGCTTTTGAAAAATTGCCAGCGCGAGAAATACATCAATTTTTATCTGTGGCCCAAGAAGAATAGCCATGCCTACGGCTGGTGTTTCGGTTAGGCACGCCCATATTAAATACCCTGCTAAGTGTTACCTCATAGTCCCACGAACATTATTTTTTTGACTTAAAATTTTAAAAATATATTTCTAAATCTTTTCTGGTATACCGCTTCCTTGCGTTGCTTTCTTATTCTAGCCTTTAAATGCCTTTATCTCACAATAAACGAGATAAAGGTGAAATCAAAAGTAAATGATAACTCTCGTAACTCCAGGACAATACGCGAATTCTAGGCCTTGCGTCGTATGCCTTTCCCTAACTTTAACGCCACTGAGTGTCTAAAAATTTGGGGGAAAAAGTCTCTTTATCACTCGCCGGTTTGGGCACAAAGTGAAGTAGCCATTCGGCATTAATTGGCTAACAGTCAATGCATGAAAGATTACTTGACACTCAGTAAATTTCGTAAGGTGCTGAACAAACAAATCGTTACAGATGATACTGCAAATATAACGGCGCTAATTTTGAAACGTTGGTTGCATGCGATTTTATTCCTTATATTATTAATAAATTAAACTATCGTATAATGCCAGTGCACGTTAAAGAACCCCCGGTGGTCGAAGCTTCCGCAGTCCCTTACATACTGCGTTCCTCACAGCCTGAGTCGCTTTTGGACATTAAACCGCCATAAACCCCATAAAAAAGCCCGAATTCTCCATCTGTAGCAGTACTCTGAGTAAACATGGCAGCGCCGCCCTTCTGCTGTGTTCCTTTCGGCTGTAGCAAATAACCGTATTTGCGGAACAGTAGAATAAGAGACTGTCGTCCATTCCAGATGGCACCAAACATGGCTATCACCGCGGTGTAAAGAAAACAGCGCCGTCCACGTGGCTTAGGTTTCATGTGTGAAGATAAAAACTAGTGTTAATGTCGAAAACAAAAAGCAAGACTTCTGTTAAAAGCCCGTAAGCGCTATTTGCGAGTGTTAAAGGGTCCCTGAAAAGGGTGTTCGAGCTTCGCTATAAACTATTGCATTTTCTAGAGTACAGGCCAGCGAGTGCTGATGCCGCGTAGAAGACATCAAAAGTGACAGGAAAATTTACAATACATGTTTAAACATTGCCGCTCTTGCACCTCGCGGCGACCAGCGATGCCGAGCTTTCGTGCGAAACATGGCAAATGACGTCATGTCGTGCAAGTGGCGTCAGCAGCCGGGGATTATTATTGGTTCGCCGCGCCAACTCGTTCAGACGTCACGCAGCTGCCATGGCAGTGGCCACTTCGCCAGATAAGGAAGCTCTCCCCCTTCCAGGCAACTCCCGCGCACATTGGCAGCCGGCAGAGGTAGTGGAGGGGCCGAGCGGGTGGTGCCGGCTTACCAATGCCGATGTTTCAGCGTGCGAAAATTGACGGGAGAAGAGAAAAGCGGGACATCTTTCAGAAAAGTGCGGGGCATGAAAGTGCCAGTGGCACTTCAATTGTTATCTACGATAGGGAGACAAGTTTTCTATCACACCATATCTGTTTACTTCCTGTGCGCTCATTTCCAAGATCCGTTGAAAGTTGCGTCTGCGAATGTCAGGGAACAAGTATATACTTTGATCTTCCCTTCAATGAATGAGTTGCGAGTAGCGCCCGCGTTTCGTCTGGAGAGTTCCTTTCTATTATGTGGTGTGTGTTTAGCGTTAAACTAGAGGAGTATAAAGGAGAGGGAAAGGCGAGGAGACGCGCAAATTCAACTTTTGACCGTATATAACTTAGCCTAAAGAAAGCACATCAAATATTTCTTGTTCGAGCATATTTGTGAATTGGCGTCCTCTAGCATTCTAGTCATGTCGCCAATTTATTCTGAGCCCCTTTCAAACGCCCTTTTATTATTTTGTGCATGTTTCTTCCAAGAACAACATGCAGCCTGCGTACTGGGAGGGTGCCATTTAGATCAGTATCAATTACACATTGATGGTTCTCCACTATTATCGGACCAGCTTTTTAAAATCCTTCATGCAATTCGTAGGATTCCAAGTGGGGAGGAAACGGGTTCCGCCCATATGTGGTTGTGGTGAGGAACCAAACCAAACACAAGTGGTGGAAGGCAGCTGCGTCATTATGAATCTCATATTTTAAAGGCACATCAACAAACTGTTTGTAAAAATTCAACGTTATGAACAATTCTGATGCTCTTCACGCTAAAAATTGAGCGTATAAGGGCAGTTTCCATTGACCAAACTTACCGTAAGAATAGTAGTCACCGTTTCCACGAGGATAATGACGTTGGAAACCCCTGTCCAAATCTGTAAACAGCAGGGAAGTTATAGATTTTTATTCGGCGCTCAGTACAAGTGAAATGCGTGTGTGTAGTTTATGGAGAATAATACGATGATTTTATTTACGTGCGCAAGCACTAAGACTCTCACACGCTGATTTCGTCAAGGGTTGTCTGAGGCGTCTAGCGGGTGGCCCACCTACCACGGTGGGCATGTGGAAACCTACCCACCAAGTTACGGGGAACCTCCCATCAGGCTTTATGGACAGCGATGCAAAACTCCCTATAACAAAACACTTTATGCCCACTAGTTGGTTTCGAATTCGCGGCGACGTGAACAGATAGGCTCTGCTGGCCACTGGATTAGACCACTACGCCATCACCGCAGCCTCACATCCCTCGTGTTTCACTGCCACTCTCTCGCGCTTTGTTCTGTATGTCGTCTTCAACTTCCATCTGTGTGCAATGGATCCCAAGCGAAGTGGGCGGCGATCGTTTTGGCTATGGTTTCCCGGAAGATATCGTGGGCTATTACAAACTTCTATACTGCATGTCGTAACTGTACCAGAGGAAGTTTTGGTAACCACGCAAACAGAATGCTCAGAACTAAAAAAAGACAGAGATTTCAAATCCATAATCATATCGCCTTTCTGCCCGCGCTCTATTACCCCAGGAACGAGAATATTTGCAGGAACATGATTATTCAAAACCGCTATAAATCTATAGGGACTTACTAAAAAATTATGAGTAGCAAGGAATGTATACACCGAACCGCACAAAAGTCTCAACAGGAAGCAAGGGGTAATCCTAAGGAAATTGCAACCGAAAACTTCTATAACCCCGTTAAATTCCGCTATATGTTTTCATATTCGTACGATCCTCATTGCGCATTCTGCGGAAGTGACTGACTTATGCCCTATGGTATGGGTATGCAAGAACAAACCAGCTATTCCAAGAATCAATAACTCAACAACTGATGACTGGGAGGCGGCTCTGTCCAGCTCACATTCGGAGGACCAGGTTTCGCTGGTGAACCGGGCAAGAGCGGTGGTAAAAGCTAAAGGGCTCTTGGACTGAGAGCCCACCAAAACATTTCTATGCATTAAACGTCTCTCTCTCTCTCTCTGTCAAACAGACCGCTATCGCACTGCCCTCTTGAACATAGGCTGTAACAGGAACCGAAATCGAAGTGTAAACCGATGTCTTAGAGCACCTAATACGCATTTGGCCTAATCACGCTAAATCGTCTGTCACTTTTTTTCTTTTTAACGCCTATTTCTGGCTGCTGTTACATTCAAACGTATCGGAGTACATCAGCGCAATCATTATACTGAGATTGGGTAATCTACAACAGTATCGTTGTAACCGCATTGCCGCCACATATCGAGACACTACCTCCAATTACGGACAATTAGCGCAAATATAAGCAATTAATGATAACAATTAAGGAAGAAAAAAAGACGAGTTGGTAATGCAGTACTCTGCAATTTCAATGCGCTGAGTGGTGACAAGGACAAAATGGGGCGTAACTGTCAAGTTGAATTTTGTTTGGTAAACAAGGTAGTAAAAGACGTGTGCCATAACCGAGCATGCATGTTACTTCTTTCTGCTATTAACTGCTTGGGCCACTTTTCTGCAAATGAAATGTTAGCGGCGCTGCGTTATTGAAGGCATGCTGAGCCAGCTTTTGACATGTTCGTGATAAAGAACGCCTTCATGATCTCCGTGCCAACTATCTCGTTGCAAGTTGACAGTAAACGAGTTTTTTTTAACGTGTTTCTTTTACAAGGTTTGCAATTTGAATTCCGGTTGTGAGGATCTAACAACAAAGTACTATAATAGAGGGGATTTCTACTTTCGTTTTCATTAGAGCTCTCAGATCAGGCTAGTTTGAGTGCTGAATTTAATCGAACTGACAACAAAGTCGCAACTGTACGCCTGTTTTTTAGCTCTTACATGATGCGAAGCGGTGATAATCTCTACATACCAGAAAGTCGCGGGATAAGAAATTTTTTTATCAATTATATGCGGAGATCAGGCGGATTCTATGGAATGTTATTTGTACAATGACGCCTGAAACCTTTGTGGAGAAGAAAACACGCGATTAAAAAATTGATGGCAACCTCAATTTCGCCTTTAAGTGTAGAACACGATATCGTTAACCGGTCCCATTCGCATCGCCTACTCAGTTACCTAATTCCCAGTTAACATACTTAAAGGTAGTCATGTTCGTATCAATACATGTATTTAAGGCATTTCACTAGGTCAATGTCCACAACGTTTTGACTGCGACCACATGCATTGAGCTTGAACCAACGAGCCTTCTTGGCATATGGGTAGCGTACGCGTCTCGCAATCTAAAGGTCCTGTGTCCGATTTTCATCAAACTCAAGGTAACCCAATGTTCTTTAGAAATCCATTTTATTATTTATTCGCTTCTATCAGGATTTATTGCTCATAGCCAACAGTGTCGATGACTACGACACCGACTTTGTTGCGACACGGGAACATTACGATATAGCTTTGAAATTTGGTGGGCCTAGTTCTTGGGGACATTACAGCGATGTACCAGGATGCACTTCATTATTATGTCTCGCAGTGAATATACTGATGTAATGTTTCAAAAAAAGAGAAGGCGAGCAGTGAAGAGATGCCTTGGCAAAAAAGCGGTAAAGGAATAACATCGGTAAACCCAGTACACGTGCGAAAGCATGTGTTCATTCTTCAGTTGAAGGGGACATTTAACCTCCGCCTTAAGGGAATGACGCGATCGCTCTAGTCAATAAGGGCCCCTATATGAAAAACTGATCACTGTCTACTTAACATTCATAGATCGCGGCGACTCCTCATACCACTTCAAGAGCGGTTAAGCGATGCGCAACTGCACAGGCAGCCACCGGTAGGGATTGTGCGACCGACGTTGCTCTTCCTCAGCAACATCTCATGACCAATAATTGACTTAACTGCCACCTGCCGGGGCAACCTGTGATTACGCCACAAAGTTACGTAACCCTGGCAGCGCGACGCCCTCCTTCATTGGCTCCAGCTGACGCGACGCTCCTCCGAACTCACCCACGCTTACCCGAGTAACTCGGGTTAGTTCGGAGGAGCGTCGCGCCAGCTGCAGCCAATGGGAGGAAGCTCGGGTAGTAACTTAAATAGGCTATGGTTAGTTCGGAGCACGAGACAAGACGTCTTATGGCAATTAGACAATGTTCTTGCTCGGGGTTGATATGTCTGGAGTAGCGCTTTCGCACTAATAATAGCGGGCCTGAGAGTGTGCCCGTTTGTGCATCTGTGTATATAAATGTAACAACCCACTGCTCAACCCTCTACAAGAAAGAATGAACGAGAGCCATAAAATCCAATAGCACTTCGCTGGCCAACGGCAGTTCCCCACGCCATTCCGCTATTCAGGACCACGAAGAATAAACTAATAATTCCCCTTATGCTAGTTTTATACACCGCTTTGATTCCGTACTTTCCTTGGCATTTCGATTCCGCAGCAAGAAATCACGTCGACATAGTGGTACAAAACTTCCACGTGAGTTTGAAAACGTTCGAGATCATTGGGGTAACCCACATTGGAGGAATGCGAAAGCACTCACGCCTATTCACTCCTCTTTCCCCTTTTTGCCCCTCTTTGTCTCTCTTTGCCCCTCTTTGCCCCTCTGTGCCTATCTTTGCACTATCAAATTTGGCGCCCTCTTCTCTCAGGCCAGACTTCCGGTTTTTCAAATTAGGAGCCACGCTTTGGCTCCGCCCACTTCCGGTGTTTTCAAATTTGGTGCCACCCTTGCTGCTGTCCCGCCGACTTTTTGGACATTTTTGGCTATAAATAAATAACTAATCATACGATTGTGATTTTTTTTTTTGCGCAGCATCCTCACATCACCCTTTTTCGTTTACAACCACTGGTTGGATGCTACCTCTTCTGGGAACGTCACAACTGCTTTCGACACGTTTTGATGACACGAAACCGCCGACGCAGCCTAGAATTGCTTACGGATTAAAAAAAGGCAGTCCCGCTATGGTATACGAACATGTTTTATTGTTTATTCAATAATTACCCCGCATTGCCCGAAGGCGTTACCGCACGGGGACGCCCTTCGTAGATATTGCGAAACACATACGCTTGTGTGCAATGCGGCAGTATTAGACACTTTCATTTCGGCGTATGCAGTAAGCTTATGCGTGCAATGACACTTCGGGTAACGAATGCGCATGCGCAAAACGCTACACATCACTGCGCGTCTTGCAGCAGCACGCACGCTACACCCTCCCTTGCATGCTTACAGCTTACGTAAGGAACTAAAACCAGTGCCGCGTACACGTACAAATTATGGTCGGTCCACTCATGACTACCACATACCATCACCCTTATAAACTAAAAACCCACATTGACTTTACTGGGCCGCTTAACAGATTTAGACAAGAATTAAGAATTTTGTTTGATGGGGCAATGAGTATTACTGCGATCCAAATTAATGGCACTGACCAATAAGAACTGACACCACTACTCAACCGAACTGGTTGGTTATTAATCGATTAACTCTTTTTTGGATCATAATGTGCTAGCGTGTATTGGCTTTTTGTTTTTATGTATTGAAATGAAATACATTATATTGAAATATTACTTTATAATTCTTGTGTAAACACTGTGTAAACACTGTATTTCTTATTTGTATATGCTTCATGTTCATATTCATTTTGGACATCTGCTGTATGTATAATTATTAAGAAGTGTAAACACTGCGTTTGCTCTAGGTGCGAGCTTCATGTTCATATAACTTTTGACTGTGCTGTGAACTCCACTGCGTGATGCTGCCTGTAGGCCCCCAGGGCCCAGTCAAGCTGTCTGTGACAGCTTTTTCCCTGGGGGACCCCCAACTTGTAGGTTGGAAATAAAGTGGGTTTGGATTTGGAAAACATAGCGTGCGCGCGCTACGGGCATGTTATGGGATGCGTTCGTAAGATGACAGCATGCTGCTCATCCAGTTATGAATAAATATGTGTCGCCGCTGCTTTGTTCGACGTGATAGCTCGTTGTAAATGTTGGCATTCGCTCTCATTTCGCGCAGTTTCGCTCAAACCCAAAGCTATAAGCAACAACTGCCCCCTATTCTTTCAGAGAATTCGGCGATTTTGAAGCTCTTTGGCCTAACTATATGCAGTGTGTTTGTTAATAGCTGTGACACATGGTGGCGCAGTTCTCCAGCTTTTATTCAGCTGATACATTTTCTTACCTTCCATAGCTTTTATCTTTGATAGCAAAAGAGGCTCGCAATGCATTCACCCTTGTCAATAATTAGGGAGCAAAATTTCTTCAGTCCAGGATTCACATGTTTACCTTCTCGTAACTAGATGGCGCCACTGTGTACAAGTGAACGTGGGGATTCTATACGGCACGGCAAACGAAAAGTGTCGTGTTTGCACCATTTACAGCGTACGCAACGCAGAGAACGTGGCGTACCTAGGCTTATTGCGTACGCCCAACAAAAAGTATCTATTAGCCCTTTCCGGCGCAATTTTTGTTTCAATTGCAAACAAATATTTATTTGTCTAAATAGCCTATTCGGGCGTCAAGATATATAAATAATTAGCTTTCGACCACAAAGTGCTAGTGATTTATATTTTCCAGGGATGGAGAAAATTTTATCGAAAGTGCCATAACTGTTCGAAACTACCTCAGAAGCCCACGATTCGTGAAATAAAAAGCTGAGGATCTGTGGAGCCATTGTCTGTTTCAAACATGCACGTGCAATTTGAATTGGCAGAAAAAAAAGGTGGCTTTACGGGTGGCAAAACCTGTCTGCCTAAAAATGGCTACGGCCATGCTACCATGCTCAATGGGTTTAAAGATATTATTTTTTGGGTTCAATACTGAGCCCAGAAAGCGAGCGTAACTGCAAAAGCAAGGACCCTGCTGCGCACGAGGCAAAAAAAAAAATGACTGTTAGGTGCAGCTCACTTTGGGAAAAGCACGAAGTTTATATCGTACATCAGTTGTATACAAAGCGCCTGAAAAGGTTAAAAGCAAACTTCACTTGGCAGATGCCGGTACCGAAAAATAAAAAAAATACCACTGCAAGTGAGTCTTCAGCAGCAGCCTTTGTAGGGTGTTGAACAAGTTCTTAGTTACAGCGGACGTAACGTGGAAGCGGACGTAACGCCGAAGTAATTGTGGCCCTAATGCGAATTTGGTACTTTTTTCCTCACACGCAGGCTCTAAGCTAACATACCAGCGTAATGACCGGTGAATCTGGTTTTTCAACGAATATATTACGTAGCGTTTACGCTATGTCGCGTAATGCGCCATACTCGATTAAATATGTCAGAATATGCGCTCTGTAGACCTCTATGAAACTGTTCACGACATTTGCCAACGCCTGCAGCTGTACTAAAGTCGAAAGAATCCCGCATCGCCGCTTCCATCGTTCTTTCCCTCACCCGCTATTGCTACGGGAGCTCAGCGTGTCAACGCTACACACTCACGCTGCCTTTCAAGCTTCCGGCCTAACACTCACCTACTTTCCCTCACTAGGAGACAGTCTATCGATCGCTGTCGCACATACGAATCTCGCTCGAATAAAACCGCGGAAAACGAAAATAAAGCACGCGTGGGCTAATTCGGAGCAACATGTCGAGAAACGCCTAAATTATAAATTTTGAACCAGTTAGCAGCTTTAAGCTCCATCTCAGAAATGTCACGAGTCGTAAAATTTATCTCGTGCAATAAAAGCGTATATTCAGAATTTTATTACATAAAAAGTTATTTACCTTCTCCTACATTGAATGGAATTACGATTTTACTGTGTTCTCACAGGAACTCAAAGGAATTGAGTAAGGATGACATCTACTCACTCTGAGGGCCCCAGCCGCCATAGTAATTGTAGGGACCACGTGCAGGCCCTGGGTAAGCAGCTGGTCCTGCAAAAATCACAGACCTTTCGTTGCGCTCCTTTTCTCTGAGAATAATTCAATAAGTTTTTCATATTTCCAGCCAAAAAACTGGCGCTTAGGCTCTGAACAGGCAATAAAATTTACCTACTGACTCTGAAAATATGGCCGCAATTTCGACTATGCGTAAACTCATGAGGACTTTTTTCAATTTTTGTTCAAACTTAAACTTGGCTGCTTCGCCCTTTGCATCTTCAAGTCCTTTCTTGGGAAGAAAAATACTGACTTATTGGTAAGGTTTGAATAAAAAATTGAAATTTTTTTCCGATCAGTCGATAAAATTCTCAACAAGAACGAGAAGAACTGCATTGTCATCACCTCGAAGAACATAGCGGTGTGCTTTAGGATTCAGTCAGCTCTAAGCAAAAGTCATTAGAGGAGTCATCGCAGTTCGCTTTTGAAAATTGGTGGTGGTGGTGGTGGTGGTAGTACTTCTGTTTTATACTTATGTTTTTTTATTCTAGTTGTTACAAAATCTCGATTGTGGTTAAAGTAGTAGTTCTTGGTTAGAATGGGGCCACATGTCATTAAAGGGCAACATCACTTTGTCTAGAGTGGGCGTCTAAGGTAGAATAGATTCAATAACACCAACTAAGTAAGAACAGTCACATTCGACGAGCCCCAACGCAATTTGACGAACGCCCGCTGAGCAGCGGCTGCGGAAGGATTTGCACTGCGGTATATGTATCGTAGCGCATTCTGCATGTAGGAGATATCACTATGCCCTCGCCCTAATGACAACTCTTGTTCCTTCCTCATAAACTCGTTGGACCTGTTTCTCTTAAATACACTGCCTAAATTAAAAACCCTGCGCTTTGCTTCCCTGACACTAGCGCGTGTCACTTCCATCTGCCGTAGTCGAACCAGTATGTGCACATTGTGGAAAGTTCAGCGATGCGATGTGCTGTTGCGGTGAACCATGGCCCTTCGATGTACACCAATGATATACTGAAACCTCGGCTTTGAGGAGTAGTCTTTATTACCGTTCTCACGGCAGAACCGCTCAAGACGAAAACAATGCCCAGAGATAAGGAACGATGAAGCTGATATTGAGCACACCCTGTGTTTACACTGCCTTCTCAAAGAAGATTGTCTGTGCAAAGCTTTTCGAAATCCTGCATCAGTTTTTTTCGATCGCGAGTGTTTTGGTGCATCTCTTTTGTTGCATCTTTTTCCACCGTAATCTGGAATAGCCTGACAAATTTATCACCAGGCAAACATCTCCAATAATCAATAAAGCCCGCCCCTCCTCCTGCGGATGCACGTGTCCGTCCTAGTTGCAGTTTGTATCGAAATGGGATGAGAGGCTATCTGGCTTGAGGTGTACACTATCTCGCTGTCATGTTAACGAAGAGTGGTAACGGGAGTAGCATGACCTAACAACAATTTAATGGTGCCGTCTGTCGAAGATTACGGTATGGGCCATAGAGGTGTTTGAGAAACTTCTCCCTTTGAGTCTTGGATCCGCGCAGGTCTCTACAGCTAAACGTTGACTTCAGGACAACAGTACATTAATTGTTTGCTAAGACATAATGGTGTGGTTAGGCAGCTTGATTGGCTTCGGCGCTGACATGAGCAATTGTTTACTGTGTGATGTCGGTGCACGTTAAAGAAGCCCAGGTGGTCGGAATTTCTGGAGTCCTCTTCGGAGTCCCTCATAGCCTGAGTCGGTTTGGGACGTTAAACCCCCATGAACTAAACCAAATGAGCGACTGCATGTAAGAGGGCGGTTCATTAAGCTAATATTAGCATCGGGCTGCTGCGAATAGTAGAGGTGCAGCGATGCTTTTAAGATAACGAGAGGGGGCGGCCATAGACGATGTAGAATCAACAACTTTACCGGAATGAGACGTCATTCCGAAATTAGTGTAAAACTTAGTTGTGCACTCAATGCACATGAAGTTTTCTCTGTGGGCTTCAACATCACCGTTTTTAGCTTATCCGCGTGAGAGAACCTGGGAAATGTTAATGTCCAGAACAGTTTTTTTTTCTTGTCAGCAACTACATATTGCGCTCTTTTGCAGTCCGCTTGCTTTGAGTACAGACTCACTACTTGATTATTTTTTCAATTTTTTACTTTCGACGCACCATGTTTATTTTTTATGGACCTGTTATGTCTGTCTTTTGCCAACTTTCTGCCAAATGGACGTCCGATGTGGTTTCATTCAGTGTACTTGAACACAATCTTTTTGACGAGTATTTTAGGTCGGACCCAACAGAGTTTGTTCCACTGTCTCTGAGCTTAAAGTAGCAGTCCTTGCTAGCCGGAAATTATGAAAGGTGTAAACTTTAAGAAATGTTTGTGCAATTTTACTCCCTCATAATTCCTTACTTTCTCTAGAGTTCTGTGGTAGGCGTCTTTAGGGATTCAAGAGCATATTGCCAGGAGCACAGTTAGAAGCTCTTCTGAGCTTTCTTCGCGCGTTTACTTTCTTGCACTCTTTCTTTTTCTTTTTAATGTCGCGCTGTATTGCCTGCTTTCTCATTCACTAAGAATGACCTCGCATTTTTTTGCTGCTTAAAAGTAGGCAATCTTGTTAGCCCTAAGTTCGCCTGCGTACAGCATTTGACGGGTCATGCCGCCGAAGTCTTCAGTTAACATGTTTGCTGGATTAAACATTGTGTTTCACCCCACTAGCGCGTACCTGATCATGCTGCCTGCTGTGTCCGTAAATAACGAGAGATTTTTGACGGTCACTGACAGCGAGGAGGTTGCAAAGAAGGCACGGTGCGTGCAACAGTAATGACAGCGAAAGAAGCTTAGCGTGCCGACCTCCACGAAAAAGAGACGCACGTTAACACCTTGACAGGTAAAGCAACAAAAGGCGGCGAGGAAGAGCGAAAGCGCCACCATGCTCGAACATGTAGCGCATCCGATTATCAATAGACCAAGCCGATACCCGGATTCGGTTGTCGCCATCTATGAGCCTTCTTAAAATGTATAGTACTATACCTTTCCTCCTATACATATAACGCTTTTCTCTGCTCTCTAATAGAAAAACCATAGCGCGATTTTTTCCTCCCAAGAATGCATTTTCTATAGAGCATATTTCCGCTCTTTGCGTTAGAACTTTGTGGAAATCGGAACCGGGGGCCACCGGGTCGTGTCGCAGACTAGAAGACGATGGAATAAATGGGCAGTGGCGGAGGCAAGAGCGCACGTGGCAGGCCGTCCGCCATTAAATCATTCCATAGCCATTTATCATGTCGTTCTGATTTCATCGGCTTGTCCACACTTAGCATTACGAGAGAACAGAGAAAAAAAACCGATGACATTTTCTGCTCACCATAGTATGGCCATTGCCAAGGACTCGGACCACCGACAGATGGATACAGAGGAGGTGGTCCGTAATAATTAGCCGTGTAATCTGTAAAATTCAAAATAAAGAGACTAAACATCTTGCGGTGCTGCCTTTACCTACCGACTATTTAACGTGATTCCGGTACTCTGTCATGATAAAAGGAATACCCATACTGGTGTCCGGAAATATCGATGGGCACATATCTAATTATGCATAAGGTCGCTTCACATTTTATAGCTCGCCTGACACTACCACAAATTAGAAAGTTGAGCTTGGTCATACTGGCATGTTACCATCATCAGGACTCAAATGGAAGCTCATCGCTTCAGCAGTGTTGTACTAGCCTGGGGTAGTGCTATCTGCAGTGGAAGGAAAATATCCACTACACCTGAAAATTACAATACTCTCAAATGGCATTCGAAAATAAAGGAATTCAGCTAGGGTCATATGCTTGAAAATTGGTCTAAGACACCGTCTTCTGTAAAGAAAATGACCTTGTACTATGGTGCTCTACGGCAAAATCTGCCGTTGTGACAATAAAATAAATCATCACCATTCATCAGGAAGGGTGCTTTCTTATACATATAGAAAGGACAAGGCCTTTTATGATATTGTGGCTTACGACGCCTGACTACTGCCATGGGCACGTACCAACCCTGTCTTTTGGCTTGAATGGCCACGTCTTTAATTCCTTACCGTCTTCGTTCAAGAGGACAGAAAAACTACTACTGATGAAGGATGCATGAACACGTTTTTGAGGGCTAGATGCTCGAAGTAGCACAACCTGCCGCAAAGGCCAAAAGAAAACTACCAAGGACGGCTTTTGTTATTTTTAAGGTGCAATAAGCGATGCGTTCTACGTCGTGCTGTATGTGCGCCCCAGGTACGTACCTACTTCGGTTAACAAATCGTGAAGCCTCGTCCGAGGACTGCAGCATGTTTTAATGAGATCATCCCTACTATCTTAGTATTGTAAAGTACACTAAGGAGAATAAATTTCCTTTCCGCACGGTCTCATTTCTGAGGAGACGGCTGAGGTCTTTGTTAGATTGCTTGGGAGCCTCGACTTCCTTGTTGAGACAAGGATGGTTACAGAGGTTACCCGACTTTCTTTAAAGCTTTTACTAATACCCATTTTTGAAATGCTTTTCCTTTGGCTTCACTAGATTGTAAACTAGCATTTTAGGAGCCACCGATCACTTTTCACTTTTTCATAAAATTCTGTAGAAAACTTTCTGTAGCTTGTGCTCGGCGCATGATGGGCCTACCTGCTAATGTGCCACTAAACCCAACGCAAACACAAACCTTTCCGCACGTGGAGCTGGGACTCTTAATCGTTAGATATAAGTTTGCTTAAGGGACACGGGGTATCTGATAACATTTGGCTGTATTGGTAAATCGGTGCGTTCTAATAAAAATGGGCTAGTTTTACAGAAATGCAGCTTTTATTTATGTAAAGCGATGAACTGTCAACTATCAACTATGAACCGACTAGTCCAACTTCATGTCCTACTATAATTAGAAAAAAACTAACGGGTACTACCACAACTGTTTGTTTTTTTGAAAAAAAAATTGGGGTAGAGCCGAGACAGTTAGGATGGGGACCACCGAGACCAGCCTAGAATGCCATTCAACTCTAAATATGATCCGCTTGTTCTTGACAAATTTGACGTAACAATATTAAATACATTGAACAAGGAGAATTTTCTTGTTAAATATCAACCCTCTTCATTATAAACGCGTGTTTTCTCACAGAAGAAACATCAACATAACGAGAAAAATTCAACGAATTAATTTTTACTGTAGGGTGAAAATGCCCTCACTATCCTTTTCATATCGTATTTGTGCCTCCGCCACCTGCATTTTGAAAAGTTCTCTGCTCTGGGGGATAACATATCGGCTACTAAGCTCAATGCTAGCGCCAAGCTTAAACCGCACATGAGGTTTTTCTTTCCTCTTTGCCGTGAAAATGATATTGGTAGACGCAACCCATCCCCACAACACGCCCAGTTTAAATGCTTGTGATTACGCTTTGAATCTCATGAGCACAACTACATTGGTGGATGCAAGAATGTATGAATGCATGGAGATATATTAGCCGCTTCGTTTTGAGTGGGCGTAGTTAGGCTGCTAGGTGAAATTTTCAAGAAAGGTGTCGTAGCGGATGCTTAGGAGCTTATTTCTGAAGATATCTGAAGACTGATTTCTGAAGACTGCTAGATAGATAGGAATGTCCCACGGTAATGTCAATGCAAATGAATTTTTTAGCAACAAGATCCACCAGAAGACAGTCCTTACTCTTCATCTGCTTTGAAAGTTTTTGTCCGCGTAAACTTCTCTATTTCTACATAGGAACAAAAGTTTAAAACCCCTTTTGGTCACGACAACATGGAGTTGTTTCAGTTCTGAAACTGAACACAATTATGAGAAAAAAGAAGCAGTTCTTTAGTTATTTCCTTTAATATCTTATAACACGCAATTCTTCCGCCAAGACTATTAGTTTTTTTCTCGAGGTACGTCAATGGACAAAAATTACCGAGCCCAGGAAGCACGGACGAATCTTGCCGCATAGAATAAACCCGCTTTGGTCACAACTTTTTCTCCTACAACCTCTTATGGTTTATACTCGCTTCATCCCGAGCCATACGTGGCCTCTGCTCCAAGCAGAAAAGAAGCGGCCATGCGCACGTGAAGGGTGCTTTGTATATCCAGGACTAGGAAATTTAAAAGAAACATGCTGGATTTCATCTCTATGCCTGCGACCTCACATCTGCCTGTTGGTGACAAGATATTTACCTCTCGTTTTACTAATATTTGAAATATGTTTTAACTCATGGCTATTTTTCGCTAACATGACTAAACAAACTCAAGAGCAGTCTATACTCACCATTGGGCTCTGGCCAATTTGGTTTCGGGGGTGCCATAGACTCCAAGGGGTTTTTTTGTTCGGAATCAGGTCCCTTGGATTCTGTAAAATTCAGTATATACAGAGAAAGCTTCTTGCAGGGCTGCCTTTGCCTATTGATAATTCAGCGCAATACAGGTAGTGTCAATGGAAAAAAGAATGCGCACCCCAGAGTCCAGAAATTCTGATGGGTACATTTTGCAGCACTAAAACTGAAGACTTTATTTTCGCTACTGGCATTCACAATGAGGAAGGCGGTTCAACTATTTGCTAGAAAAGAGAAGTTCTCTCGGTTGTTAAGCGTTAAGTTATGTCTGTACCTAACCGCGCTCTAGAAGTAGGTAAGCATTAAGAGATTCACTGGCAGTAACTTACAGACGAGGTTCATGTAGCAGGTTAATCAATCAGTGATAGATTCATGAGAGTTGTAGGCATTCTTTTAAAAGATGGCCCCGAATTGAAATTGGACAAATTTAGGCAAAACCAGTAACAATTCCAGAAAACAAAACACCATTTCTGATATAAATCATTGTGCTGATTGTGTTCGTGAACAACTTATGTTAGTCGAATACAGCTCGATATATATTTAAAGCTTCAGCTTCTTTCATACTTCCTTAAAGCAATGCAATAATGAGGGCTAGCTTGAAGACACACGCATGAAACGAAGAAGTATAATGCAAATTTAGAACTGTTATTGCACTGTCGCATCTAGAGTACAAAAAAGGTAGTCCACGCATGCATTCAAATTACCTGGTACACCGCTGAAGTGGTTTCTGTGCGCACTGATTACATATTTTCTAAGGTAATTAACAGCGTTTTTCTTAGTGTTTGTAGGGCTTTTAAAGGCGACTGCGTGAGCTAGGTTTGATATCTACGCCGCCGTAATGCATGTCTCGGTTATCAAACAGCGCTCACAGTATATTTCACGGTTTCATTACCAACTGGAAGCATGATCAGTCGATGCTAGCGGTCCTTCTACTTCTTTTAAAACCTTGGTCACTACTGCCTTCTGACAATTTTGTGCAAATAAACGTGGCAAATATTTATTTGTCCCTTTTCATTTTTAACTACAGTCGCGAAAATCTATAACAAGCACCTCCCAGAAACAGTATGTTATTTGGCAAAAGTGCGATTTCTGGTATTCGCTGAAGACAACGACATGTCTGATAATACGACTTGCGACGCGTTGCTACTTGCATTCGCTCTTGTGAGTCCTCTGTTTGCGGTTTCAATTACCATGTTTGCTATTCTTTGATCATTTTTTGCAAGATTTTAAAAGTAAAGCTGATAAAGGATGCGTGTTAGAAACTTTGGTTCCCCATTTTCAGAGCTGCATGATGGCTAAAGCTTAGCTGAATGCAAAGGCCAATGCAAGACTACCAAAAGCAGCTCATTGCATTTTCTAGCTGCTTCAAGCGTTGTGCTATAGACTGTACGCCTAGCAACGTCGTATTCATTGTGTGTTGCGGAGCTCACCCTTAAAGGAAAGCCTGATACGTAACATTCTCACTGTGACATCAAGAAGCCTCTTGCGAGACGGCCACATATATAAGTGTTAAGACAACGTTCTTCACGTTCGAGCTTCAGAAATATAAAAGTGAGACCAAGCGCTCCTTTGGGGTGTGGAGCCAGAACATTGAAAATCAAATCCTAAGTCTGCTCAAAGGGAGGTTTAGGATGAATGCATGCTCGACAATATTGATGGATCAAGGCGTTCTGATGGCAAAGAGGTGAATTTCAATAAAAGTGCAGGATTTAATTTGAAATCTTTAAGGCCACCGTTCTACATCGTCATCGGCGTAGACGTCGGCGTCGTTGTCTTGAGCAAAAAACCTCCGGAGAAGCAACCTACGTGGGTTACCTAGGTCACGTGACCTTGTGGCGTCATCGTAACCTTCCCACCGAATGGCGAGCAAGCTCACAGCCGTGGCATGTAGCAGTTAAAATAATGATTGGCCGCGAGAGGATGCTCCGGATGAGCAACCTAAGTTGCACAAGCCCCACCGGTGGCACCCCCTGTCATAGCAGGGCAGTAGCGCATCTCTTAACCGATGCACAACTGTGCCAGGAGCGCTATGAGGAGATTCCCGGCTATCTATGTGTGTAAAGTGCGAAATAACGAATTCTCATATGTCGGCATTAACTTATTTATGCTATCGCGCCGTATATTTAAGGCGGAGTTTAGAGTGTCCCATCCAACTTTTTATTTGCGGCAACAAAATAAAATAGTAACGGTACTGCTAACGTCAGTTACTTTTGAAAATAACTTCGTATGACATCAAGAGAGTTATGACTCCGATTCTTGAGGCTTGCACATCCAAAATTTAAGCGCGGAGTTCTCAAGTCTTAAAGTAAGGCCATTTACTATATTGCCTGGAAAGTGGTTTCTTGATTATATATAATAATGCGACAAATAGATTCACCTTTATCGACCGAAGGATAGGCAGCGAAGTCGTAAAAAGCCATGCAATCGGCTTTTGTAAAAACCAAAACTCTTAATGTATTTCTCTCACTGTTCCTATAGCAAGCTCTTTTGTGCTTTTGCTTCATGCATTTTCCGAAAGGACACATGCTGCCCAACAACAAATCAGCTTCTAAGCTCTCTGAAAGGTAGGCTTTCAGAAACAGCAACTGAGGTTTTCTCTCTCCCTCATGGTGTCGAAATTGGTAGATGCAACGCACCCTCACATCACGTCTAGTTAAATATCCTGCGTTACTCTTCGGATGTCTCCAGCACAACTGAATAGATGGATGGATGGATGGATGGATGGATGGATGGATGGATGGATGGATGGATGGATGGATGGATGGATGGATGGATGGATGGACGGACGGACGGACGGACGGACGGACGGACGGACGGACGGACGGACGGACGGACGGACGGACGGACGGACGGACTGTTGGATGGATGGATGGATGGATGGATGGATGGATGGATGGATGGATGGATGGATGGATGGATGGATGGATGGATGGACGGACGGACGGACGGACGGACGGACGGACGGACGGACGGATGGACGGACGGACGGACGGACGGACGGACGGACGGACGGACAGACGGGTGGGCGGACGGACGGATGGATGGATGGATAAGACGGATGAATGAATGACTCGATGGGTATTACAAGTTTCCTTTTAAGACCCAGGAGCTGCGAAGGCTCGGGGTAATCTCTTCGGAAAGGCGTGGCGACTCATTTTCGAGGCTGCTAACTATGCAGCCGCTATGAGCTATCATTGCTGCCAGCGGCCACAACGGCGTCTTAAGGCCAGAAGAAAACATTTTATGATTGCGGATGTTTTAACGAATATTATATCTTTGTGCGATGGCATTGGGGTGTAGTGAGACTGCACCCTATCATAGATGCAGATATTCGTATTAAGTTTTAGATGGAAGCACGATGCGGGAACTCCGTCAACAACCCGCAAGCATCGTTATAAAAATTTACTCTCGATAGGGAAGGTGCTGCCGTGGCTAGTTGTGCATTGTGACCCTAGCGGGCCCCTCTAAAATTTCACTTCTGCATGCGGTTATAGAGGCGATGTTTCAATTGATACGTGTTATTTCACTGTCGCCTTTTTCCCCAGAGAAGTTTCCCGTGCACCTATTATTTTTAGACCATGGAATACTATAATATGAGTCGCGTGAACGAGGTTACAAAATTTTACAAAATTTTACAAAATTTTTAAACTGCGATTTAATGGCCGTAAATTTAATAGTGCAGCTGTAATTTTTCTTATCAAGAACATTTTTCTGGGAGACGCGAAATTACGCTTTTAAATTGTATGAATAGCAGTGAAAATGCTTACCGTTCTCTTCAGCGGTGGCCAAGCAAGCCAGGAGGCAAAGAGCAAGCGAGAAAGTTGCAGAGCGTAGCATCGCCATCTCTTCTGTGGTGAGAGAGTGGAACCACTGTGTTCAGAGTAATTGAGCCTGCCCTATATAAGACAAGTCACCAAGGCATATTTTTTTTGTAATTTCACTTCTCGTTCCTGCCACGGTTTTTGAAATTCTGACTGAAATCCAGTTTTGAGTCAGTGGGCATAAGAAACACTCCTCATTAAGTGCTATATGGCACGTGAAATTTATTCAGTGAATATTGTATTCAGCTGGAAAAACGTTAACTGCATCGCACAGCAAGCGCCTTGGACTTCAGCTTGACATCGACAACTTGATGGATTTCATCTCGCGTAGTGTAGAGACGTTGAAGATGATATAGCATAACTGACAGAAGACTAATATCTAGGCCAATGTTTTTTTCATGAAACTTCTGCCAAAATGCAGATGTGTTTCTGTGCAAGCTTCTTCGAAAACCAAGCTCATTGCCATGTTGAGTGTTACTATGGCGTGTGGTCTTAGCGTTTGAATAACGTACGTCCCAAATAAAATGCAAATTTTATTTTGGTATTTTTCTGGTGCTTATATTAGAATTTTTCGTTCGCCAACAATGTGTGACAAGTAAAAAGTCTTCGAGCTCTGTTCTAGCGGCATGCTTTATGGAAGAGTCAAATTCTTCGGGTACTTATTTTTTTATATTGTGAAGGAACGTAAGCTTCTCTGTATGTTTTAACGCGATGGCGTTAATGCTCCCATTATAAAGAAAGTGCGGCGTTGTCGTCGTCGGTGGCGGCGTTGTGAGCGAAAAATCCCCGGAGAAGCAGCCAGGTAGCCTACGTAGGTCACGCCACCATGTGGCGTCATCAGAACCCGCCCTCCGGCTGGTCAGCAAATTGACCCCAGTGGCAGGAGGCAGATAAATTAATTATTGGTTGATGTAAAAGTGCAACCTGAGTCTCACAAGCCCACATGTGGCAGCACCTGCCATTACAGTGCAGGGGCGCGTCGCTTAACCACTGCACCACTGCGCCAGGAGTGGTGTGATGACTACCAGGGATCTATGAATTTTAAGTCGAGAATGATCGATTCTATATCTATGGGCATCAAATAACTATTAAACTATCGATTCGTATCCTTAAGAAGGAGCTTATAGCGTCCCTCCAATTTTTTTTTAAGAGTACTGTTCCTCAAATTAATTCGAGCCTATTCTTTCCACTGCAAAGAAATAGTACTCAATGCTTTTTCCCTCTGAATTTTTCGAAGTTTTTTTGGCAGGCAGCACCATAGGTTGGATGTTTATAGACCATACAAGAGTTTTCCCATAAGACGGGCACGTAAAAACCATCTCTGCTGGTTTGGCAGTCACCAGTAACATGGCGTCGGGTTTTGTTGCGGCACATGCTTGTTCGGATCTGATGTCTTCAAAAGTTGTAAACGACGATAATTTTGGAAGAGAGTAATAGTACTAGTAGTAATCGGTTTTTGGGGAAAGGAAATGGCGCAGTATCAGTCTCACATATCGGCGGACACCTGAACCGCGCCGCAAGGGAAGGGATATAAGAGAGAGTGAAAGAAGAAAGGAACACAGAGGTGCCATAGTGGAGGGTTCCGGAATAATTTCGAACACCTGGGGATCTTTAACGTGCACTGACATCGCACAGCACACGGGCGCCTTAGCGTTTTTATCGAGGAAGACAGCTTGAAACGAATAATTTTACTTTGGCTGCCACCTTATGTCCAGAAGGCCAGTGATCGATATTATATGCACACTGACTAGCCCTATGCGCGAACACGGGAGCTCTAGACCCTCCTTACTTTGCTTCCTCTGTTCACGAATCGTCTCGACACTAGACGCATGCATTATTAAGCCCAATAGTGTGCATGTTTCATTTACGAGCGTGAGGAATTCGATATCGCTTGAATTTCAGGATGTATCGAAAGATATCGAAGACAGAGATTTCTTTCGGTTTCACGTAAAGCTACTGTATCCGCTTTCGCTTTGAGACGCGAGGAGAGGCCGAAATTATTGTGATTCAATACATTAGAAAACACTAGCTGTTATCATGTGAAGAAGGCCTATACGCTTTGCTCACTTCTATCATACAAAGCGTAACTATAGGAAATAAGGGAAATACTAAACATGCTTCTTGCCTGCCGCATTGTGCTTGTACGGTGAGAAGTTTTTGTTGAAAACCCCCAACCAACATTGAAGAGATCTCTAGTTATCTGTCTGTCACCTGCCGCTTTCCCAAATCCAAGCTTCTTGTAAGACCTTGCTTACTTTATGCTTTGATACTGACGGGATATTAATTTATCGGCATCACTGCCTATTGCCATTAGTGTCCTGATTGTTCCGCTACTTTGTACAGCTGGGTAAAATTGGTTGCATAGTTTACCAGACTTATCCATACTTGTCAAGGGTTAAGGTGTTGCCCTTCTTGCCTCCGAGTGCGTAAATCTATTTTATATTATTGCCATGTTTCCTGGTGAGCAGGTTTTGACTACCTTCATTGTTTAGAACATGCTCTATCCCATACATACCAGAATTCCTTATTTTGGCTGCATTACGCTTATTGATGAGCCTTCGAGGTTGTGCCTGTTCTATTCTAGTCGTGGTCATAGAGGCATGCTTTAAGATTCCTTAATCGGATCTTTCATCTCCGGAGAGAGGTTGGCAGTATCCCATCCACGCTACACCCTCTTTTTATTGAGAAGTCCATAATGATATTGGCGAGGTTATCTATGTCTATCTATGTCTTTGACACCAAGGTGTTCGCCCTGAATTGAACCGGAATACATTTTGGGCTGTAAAATCCTGACTGCCTCTATATTCCCTCTCGCCGCTAATTGGTTTATGCTGTTCGTTAAAAGTTTTTCCTGTTCTGTGTTCAAATCTCAACTAATTCGAGACTTCAGCATCATATTTTTGCTATGTATATCCTCGCTGAGCGTCTCCACATCTTGCACGATATAAGAATGTGCGCGAAACATAGCATATGTGGGCTTATGAGATTAAGAAGTTTGCAGGGTTACGGTGGTTGCAGCTGGCAAAGGGCACGGTTAATTGTAGAGACATGGGAGAGGCCTTTGCTGTGTAATGGGCGTGGTGAGGTTGATGATGATGGTGATGGTGATGATGATGATAATGATGATGATGATAGTCACATGGACACGAACAGCAATCCATACGTTCTTCGATAAACCAATAAAAATACTCCTATGCTTGCGATTTTAGCACTATATATATGATATATTGCAAAGAATAGTTAAAATTGTGCCTTAAGTTAGTTTTTCGTATGCGCTGCGTCTCTGTTCACTTGGTTTTTGCATTGAACTAAATGGAAAGAAGCGGGCGGGGTGCGGATTGAATCGGGTTATTATATCATATTGAACGAAACAACAATGCCGACTACGACAAGGCCGGAATGGCGAGGATCAATCTTAAGTAGCTGGCGTGGTTGTCCTTGTTGGGTCTTTTATCTATGCATTTTCCTATAGTCGAAAAAAACATACAAACTAAGAGCATCCTGCGAAAAATTTTCAAAGGCTAGAGCTTTAGTAGTGACAATGTAGGTGATAAACTTTAATCAGTAAAGAGATTTGCGCCCCTGAACCGGGATTCTTCCCTGAACTGGGAGGGGCCCTTAGTCCAGAGCTCCAGTGGCCTTAGCTGCTTGCTGCACCCGCTGAACCAGCTGCCTTTCATATTCTGAGCTTGAGCTGAACAAAATGGCCTCCCATGGTTGAGGTTTTGCGTTCAGGATTTTCGGCGCGGCCCGCATGCTTCGGCAAACCCAGGTTGTTTGATAGAGTGTAGGGTGTTCCCCACGAAGCGGGCATGTACTTGAGTATAATGTGGGGTGTATGTGGTATAAGAGGCTGATGTGTCGATATGCGTTCGTTTCCAGCTGCCTGCAATCTGCGGCTTTTTCTCTCTCAGCTTTTTGTGGGGTAGGGGGTTGAACCGCTGATTTACCTTGTGGTAGGTAAGGATCTCACTGTAGGGTTGTGGGTTGTGGCTTGGGGGGTACTGAGCCTTCTGTTGGGGGCCGTGTGAACGCGCTGATTGCCTCTTAGCGATTCATGGCCTGGTGTCAAGATGATTACTGTTTCAAGAAGTTGGCCTGTCAGCTTTGTTAAAATACGGCGTGCGTTTTCTGATATGCGACCCCTTTCGCATCTTGGGCATGCCACTTGAGAGTCATGCGTTTTAAATAAATGTGAACCGATGTACTGAACAAAACGACTTTAAACCTAAACTTTAAATACGGTTTTTTAGAATTAAAGAGGTACATGTACAGAAGTTAAATAAAAAGAAGTATTAAAGGACAATTAAAAATTTGAATAGAAGCAGCACGTAGACATAGAACAAAAAGAACGAATACGAAACAGTGCGCTAGGGTCATTATGTTCTCTCTTTCTTTTCTTGACCGAGCAACATTCTTCTTACAAGGTTCTTCGTTCACAAACTATCCCAACTACAGACAGTAGTGTAGTATCTAGCGTTTCACCTCTAAGTCCACACTTAATTGCTGCAGTTAATGCTTTGTTGCACCTGACACCTTGGACAGCCATTCTGGAACAAGAAAGTCATTCTCCGACGTGCACCACCGTTTAGATAAGACAGTAACATCCCGCACACTGCAAGCACAGCTTCCCAGCTTGCCTGTATATATATTTGTAAAAAATCTACTCGCACTTTCAGCGCAGTTTAAAGGGCGAAGAAAGCTTAAAATTATGGAAGCAATTAAGTGGCATATCCTCCTCATCCAAAAGCCCTTTATTTGCACAACTGCGAATTTAGACCACAGTGTTAAGGCAAAGCCCAAGGCGCTGAAGATTTGGACTGTAGCCGTCACAATCCCTAACAGTTGGTTGCCAGTAAACGATAAGATCATTCTTAATTCTAGCGTGAATACAGTGATTCTCTCCCAGGGTGGATTAGCGCTGTGCACATCTTCTTATTCAGTGGTCACAAACTGCGCGTCTATTTAAAAGATTGTAAATTCTCGGCAGCAAGCGCGTCACTGCCAAAACAGTATCTAAAGGCCTTACTAAGCACTCTGGAGATTTTTCTCCTATCGGCATTGTCATGTACAGCGATCAAAATGTTATTTTCTAATTTAGCTCTATATGCGGTTGATCCTGAAACGCAGATGTACATTTCCATTACGACAGGCTCAAAATCAGCTCATGGGTTTCGTTGGCAAGAACTCCAATCTCTAAGCGAAGGAAAAGCAGATATCAATTTCTTGACATTTCCAGAGTATGACCGATCGAACACTCATCAAAATTTATGCCCTGTTTCCACAAGATTTTGATGTGCCTAGTGTGTATTGGTTGATTGAGCATGCCTCAACCGTATTTTATTTTCCCTTAGAGAGGAACGAAAACAAGAATAATCTGAAATTATTTATTCTGAAATTTTAGTCATCCCGCAAAACGCCCGCGCTTTTGAAGATGGTTTTCCAACACATTATCTTTTTTGAACGCCTTTTAATCTCACGCTGCTTCGTAAAAAGGCTCATCGCCTACTAATGTAATAGCAGTCACATTATTACATTTTCAGTTTCAGCAAGGACCTAGACTACAGATTTTTTGTATGTTTCTGCACTAATGTATACCGTTATAGTTTCTGACTCTAACTCTAATTGCAAAGGAGATGGTCTAGATAGTATAGTGAAAAGAAAGTTTATAGTATGTGTCACCACCCAGATAAGGAGTCTTCAACTCCTTAAATATGTATCCGCTATGAATGGTATGGTAAAAACATTGTTAGTGTCCTAGCTAATTTTATTCAGGCAAAAAGCACCTAGCAACGCAAAACATGTGGAGGGAACTTGAGCTGTGTTGCTGACCACTCTAAGTAGTAGGTCAGAGTATTTCCATCTTTTATTCTTTTGGGGGGTTAATGAATTCTAACAAAATTAATGATTAGCTATTGCATTTTGTACGAAATGTCCAGTGTCAAATCGGGAATTGTCCGAAAGAAATATCTTACAAGGGCTCTGTATTTTGACATGCGGAATGACTAGTTTTTTCGCGTTTAAATGGAGGCCCAGGAAACATGAAAAATACAATATAATAATGCAACCGGGCGTCCCGGTAGCATTGCCTTCAAACATGAATTTTGTAAGCGCAGGCGTGCTCAATTGTGCCGCCCGTGTGACATGGTGGTGCCGCCATGTGAGCGCTGGGAACGAAATTAAAGTAACAGATATGTAGTCTTCCATTCCACTGCAACTGCCTTGCTGCTTATTTTTGATCAGCCAGCTTTCTCTGAAATCTCTATGCCAAATATATTTTTTTTAGAATCTGCTAGTTCCCACCTGCGTTTAGCCTACTCCGCACATCGCACGTGCGCCATTTATCTCTTGAGGACAGAAACAACAACATATGTAATCTGGCCGCCTTTAGTACAAAAAGCAGCGCCCGCGCTGGTTCGTGGTAGACTACGCAGGGGACACATTAAAGAGTGTGCCCACTCGTCTCGTCATTCAGGGGGGAGAAAAATTGCCACTTTCAGAAGCAAAGCAGTCAAGCATTTAAAGCTGTCAATGCTGCGATGTGCCAGAGCTCAAATGTCGTCCGGCGAATCGGAACGGTGCTTTGGATTTCGGCTTGCCTATCACTGCCAAGAGCTTGCACGCCTGCTAATTCTCCACAGAACACAGCCAGGCCGTTTGCGTTACTTTCAGTTATGCCGCCAGTGACCACTGCTTTGTTTTCGCTCCTCAAATTCAGGCCACGATCGAGCATGGCTACGTTTACTACGGATATTGTTTTACGTGCACTGGCTACAGCACTGTTGCCCGTGTTGCATGGCTCCATTTTATTTGCCAGTACAGAAAATCTTAGCTGCACCTATCCAAAAGCATTTCTCTTACAGGTTTTGTAGCTTAAGAACTCTGCTCTCCACCCCAGTTTTGGAGGTGTAGGCTAGTGGACGATAAACAAGGCGAGCGTTTCTAACAAGCGACTTCAGTTTCAGCTGCCAGACGCTGGGAACGCTCGCGCGGCAGCCTCAAACGTCTGAAAATTTTTGTCAGCCTGGAGGAAGGAAGTGCATGGCGGTGCATTTGCCCGTTCGAAAACGCAGAGGCCTTACTGTCTACAAAAATAAGGTCGTCCACACGGCTGGAATTGCGTATTTCTGTCTCCTCAAATGTAATTTTTCTTGCACATGATCCGCGTTTTTTCATTAGGCTTCGTTGGTGCCGAATTACCCATGTTCAAAATATAGCCAGTTCCTATAAATCTTTCTCTACGCGGTTGAATACCTTAGTGCGTAGCTTTCTGCAGTGAGAGTAGCGTATTACGTGTTGGAGTACGAGCTATTATGGCAGTTTTTGGACATCTCTGATGTCGCTGGCCGAGAGCCGAAGCAGCTGTTTGAAAGCCGCACCCCGTATGAAGCGGACAAGCGACTTCAACGCTGCGTATAAATGTCTTGCTGACCGAAATCGAAGAATCAGGAAAACTATTCTTCGTACTCTTCTTTAGGCATAGAATAGTGTGCAAGAAGTTTAGCAACGATCATTTGTAGTTCCCTGAGTAGCGGAATCAACTGCATCACGGAAATTAGCCGGACTAGTTGCTGCATGATTCTTGTCAGGACAGACAAGACTACGCAGTTTTCATTGTTTTGCACTCAATAGATACAGACACATAGCCTAAATTACAAAGAAAGAAAGCCACAGAAATCATCAATACTATCACTTCTGTCGTTCTTACTTAACTAGTTAGCGAATTAATCTTTTTGTTGACCTCAGAGATATTGTGTTAACACAGGTTTAACATTTATTTTGTATGATCGACGCTTTGCATATCTCGCTCATGGGCTGTCGATTATTTATATATTTTTCCATAATTTTACATCGTCCAAATCCTGGAACGCACTCACAATCCGACACGTATCTTACCAGTTTGCTGCCATATCCTGCATAAATATTGCCCACGTGTTCCATTAGACGGATGTTGACGTATTGACTTGATTTAACAAAATTTCAGGCTCCGCTACAGAGAGGCTTCTCATACACTACGACTGCGTCAAACGCAGTGAATTTTTATCTGTTCCTTGACTAACGCCGCTGTTTTTGAAGAGTCTTTGTTGACTATTATTCACAACGGAGATTATTTGTTGGGTTCGTGAAATACACACCAGTCCACCTCTCTGCTTTCTTTGACGCTTTACTAATGCCATGTATATGTGGCACGATAGCTATTTTTTGTTCCTCTTTCTAGAGTATCGTGACGGTTTATCGGGGAATTATAATATTATCTTGTAGCCAAAGTTGCACATGAGGTCGTGCGGAAATCCAGCTTTACATAACCGTGTCAACGGGGCCACGGCGCTCTCCTTGGCGTGATACCTAACTTCCGCTTCTCTTGCTGGAGCCCCATTGCGGTCTATCGGAGGAATATTTGTCGATTCCTGCCCTGAAGAGCCATATTGTTTTTTTTTCACTGGAAGTCTACTTCTTTGTGCCAATAATTAGCTACATGTATTTCCGAAATAATTTCCCAGAGCCGCACCTGCGCAAGGGATTGTCTGCATGGCGCTATGAAAACCGAATTTTAAGGCAATCTCGCTATCGAGATTGGAAGTGTTGTAAACGCCTCCTGAAATATGCATCTTTTATGTGTGGTGACTCAAAGCACATGCATGAGTGTGCTTAAGCTATCAGTGGTCCTGTCGAAGAAAGTCTAGACTGATTCTAAGCAGATATCAAGGTACTTGCACAACTGTATATTTAGTCCAGTGTGTAGGGGAAGTCTCAAGGCGAATTTTAAATTAAGAAAGTAATTTCTCCCTAACTTAAGCCAGGTACTTGCTAGCAATTGCTCCTTTATTCCATTCTATTTCTAGGTGTCCTTTTACACATGCAATGGTCTCAAATTTCCACTTTATTGTTGAGACACACAATAGTCTCAACACTCATGTGCAAATATAAAATTTTCCTATGGACACAGGATAGTGCTGAACAAGACTGTATCTCCACCGAGCACAGTCTATAACCCTAATTAAAAACTGAAACATAAAAACTAAGCAGAAAACACGTCCGCACCAAAGACATAACTTTAAATATTTTCTGAGAGTTGCCGAGAATTTTCTCATTTGCCACTCTGACGCCCCGAGCGGAAAATTTTCTTTGCTAGTTGGGTTCCTATATGCAATAGCTGGTGACAATGAAGAAGCGGTTTTCTAATAGAAAAGAAAAAACAAAGCATTTGCTTGTCATTTTTTGGCACGTTCTTCAGCTTGTCAGCATTGGATGAGGAAAACTGCATTTCTTCACATGATCTTTCCAACTGACGTACTAAGGAGTTTAATCAAAATTCATGCTCTGTTGCCTCGACATTTTTTTTTTTTACCAAAGTTTAGAGGTTGATGGAGCATGCGGTGCTGTTTTTCTTTCTTGAAGAGGGGAATTATAACGACAAATTGCGACAGTGTGCCCTAAAATATTTAATGTTATACGTCAAGCTTTTTCCCATAGGAAGGTTTTTCAATATATATGTTTTAGGCGAGCCATTTTAAATGGTAATATTTAAATTACAGGCCGTTACCCCACTAACGTCATAGCAATCTCATTATGAATTCTATTGAGCTAGTAACTGTTCATGATTATGTTTGTTCCCGCACTAAGATACACATTTGTTTCACGTGTTGTCCCCACGTAAAAACCATAGGAGTCTGCAACGCCGTCTACGTCCTTCTGCTGCAGTGTGTTCCTGAAATTCATAAAATAAGTAGAAAAGCGGTAGCGAACTATAGGAGAGTTCATATTGGTGGCCAGCGCATTCAAACATGAGTAGGTTCCTTAGCTAGGTAGACGTGCCTCTGTACTGGCCCTCATTAATTTTTCAATATATATTGTACAGACGGCTCATTTGACTGGTTGCATGGCTTGAGAAGCCTGTGCTGTAATGTTCTTGTCACCCATCTGGAAAGCGGGCTCAGTGTCCCTAGGCGCTTTTCCACTTAACCTGCCAGCTCCTTCAAATGCTTAGCCGCCGCAGTGGCTGAGTGGTTACGGCGCTCGGCTGCCGGCCCGAAAGACGCGGGCTCGATCCCGGCCGCGGCGGTCGAATCTCGATGGAGGCGAAATTCTAGAGGCCCGTGTACTGTGCGATGTCAGTGCACGTTAAAGAACCCCAGGTGGTTGAAATTTCCGGAGCCCTTCACTACGGCGTCTCTCATAGCCGGACTCGCTTTGGGACGATAAACCCCCTAAAACCAAACCAAAAGTACAAATTCAAGATTCTACAAGTAAAAATTCATGGTGCACAGCAATTAATTGTTCGAAGATTACCTACGAGCAATCTTAGCCGAAAAGAACCCACAAAAAAACTTGAAGCACGTGGAATCAAGTCATCTGTATTTGGGCATGTTCTTTCAGCCGTGTAATAAAACAATTGTAAGGTTTGTCTTATGTCTTATGTGTTATATGTAACGCGAATTAAAGCATTCGTTCAGTTGAACAAATATATGAATTAATGAGCTGCTTATTTAGTAAGGCTGTGGGCCGTTTTTTGGGGTATTTGGTTGTTAAGGAAGGAAAAACTAGGGGTCTATTAATACATGAAGGCAGAGCATGGGTGGTCTAGCCATGCTCTACACTGCTTTGTAGAGGCCACTAATCTTGGCATGTCTGCTAATAACTTCGCCGATGCCGTGCGCTCCGGCTCTGGTCAATGCACGAAATTCCTCGTCCTCGGTAGGAAAACCATGCTTAGCGACGAGGCTGTCGCGTCCTTTGCGGAACTGTGAACAATGCCAAACTAGGGTGGTAAATATCAGCACATCACATACAGCCGCAGTAAGGGCACTTCATGCCGTCAACATTGCTGTCATGATGCCAGCAAAGGCTAGTCAGCCATTTATAATTTATTACCTTAGATTAGGTATATAGTAAAAATAATTACGCTCTCGGTGTCAGTTCCGTATTTTGTTTTCTATTGGGACGAGGTAATGCTACAGACAACTCCGTTTCTGGACACTATAATCCGTAACCTTATTAATAATGCGAAGAAGACAGGATACAAAACGCTTTAGCACAGAAACACGTAGTTGAGTGTTTAAAGGTCATGCTGAGCGTTGTGGCTAGTTTGATCATCTGTCACTGTCAAGCAGAGCGAACAAACATTTTTTTTCTTAACTCAGCTCCGACATGCAATCGCTTGTTGAAATACAGAAGAAGCGTTCAGATAACTAAAAGCAGCAAATTGGCTGATGAATGTTCATCACAAGCGCTTGAACTTGTTGCGATGGGTGAACAAGGATCCGTTATCCGGCATGACATTTGCAGCGGACGTAGAAATCTATTAAAATTTATGCTTCGATCGTTTCCACGAGGCTTCTGCTACTGCAAATTTTTATGGCCAATAGAGCATGTCTCGCATGGAATTTTCTTTAAGAGAGAAAAGAAACAGGGAATAATATGACTGTTGTTTACCAAGCTTTAATGTTGGACGCTCCCACTTTTTCCTCTTAGCAATGTTCTTCTTGAAATTTATTTTACGGCTTTATTTTTCCATAGTACAGCTCCGATTATGGGCCCATTGCCTGCAGACTCTCCGGCAGATTCGTTATTAGAAGTTTTTTTTTTCCCGCAAGGAGCGATTTCCCGATTTTTAATATGAAAAATAGCACTATTTCTTCTAGTTTAAGCTGGCTAATAATAACTGCACAAGAGATCGTTCGTATATTGCAATGGAAACGATGTTTGTTATTTGTATCATGGTGCAGAGTGAGTGGGAGCAATAAAAGCAATTCAAAAAAGACGCCCGGCATACAATGACAGAAAAATGAATAGTAGGCGGCTCATCCACACTAGGTTTTGGGTTGGTCATGCCTATTGGTTACTATACAATAATAAATAATAATAATTGGTTTTGCGGGGAAAGGAAATGCCGCAGTATCTGTCTCATATATCGTTGGACACCTGAACCGCGCCGTAAGGGAAGGGTAAAGGAGGGAGTGAAAATACATGCAGATTCCAACTTTTCGACAAGGAGAGTCCATATGGTCTGTCATACCTGCTTTGACCTCATTACAATGAGCTTTCATTAGCTGCTTCTCTTTCAATTTGACAGCGGCTCAACGTCACTTGAGATAAATTTTGCATTACGTACCGAGATATTAGACAGTTTTAGCGTAGCTGTACAGCCGTCCGGTAAATACGGCCACGCGTTGCCGTTGCAACCGTTGCTAGGCCACATTTGCCGTACGGTACAAGTTTCCGTAAGTGCCGTGTTTACCGTACTTTAGGGCTAAAACTCTTCACTAGCGCTCAACGGGCTCATCTGCTTTATCTGCTTGACCAGTCATAGCAATAGCCCTCACCACTTCGGCCATAAAATGCAATAAATTGTATCCGCTGCCTTCACACGTTCTTGATCGCCCACATGATGCTACCGTTAGCGATATAAGCGAGTGCTTCTCTCTCTTGACAATCGTTTCTTTGCACGGTCATTACTGCCGCCTAGAAAAGATGAAAGTTAGGAAGGTGAAGATTTTCAGCACCTCATCATTATCCTCATTTATTTACCCTTAAAGGCCCTTAGCTTAAGTCATTACATAAGTAGGGGAGCGGCCGAGACATAATACATTGATCAAATACTTGACGCCAAAAGCTCTCGCGGTCGCGCGTTCGTCTAGAGTGGGAACAACGAAGGTTCTCTGCGGCAGTTTTGGTCCCCACATTGGGCTTCCGTATCGAAAACCTTTCGCAGGTGGGCACGATTCGGGCGGAACATTTGTGCACATTCTGCATTCGGTTCGCGTGGTTTCTGTAGACATTCCGCTGAATTTCCCGAGATCAACAGTTTTAATTAATTTATCCTGAAAAAGAGTGCAAAGGGGACTGATGTCGTGTTCACAGAACACGCAGATGAGAGTGGTACTGAGTTCTACATATGATAGTACTCACTCAAGACACAATAAAAATGGCACTAAACAGAGCATTGTAAGTCAATTCCTGCAAAGACATATGGTACAAGTGATCACCACTGACGCTTTCCTTATAAAGAATTTTAGGCAGGCAAACAATTTCATACAGTCCAACCATATCAATGGGTTTGGGTTGACCGTAGACGCGGAAGATCTGTTTGATTCTAAACCTCACCTGGAGCTGTTCACACAGCTGAAAATGTGGATTGACAAAAGTGGAGGCGTTCCTTTTCAGAATTGAGACAGTAGGTCAGAGTAACTCTTAACTCTAACAATTTAACTCTTTTCGAATTTTTGCCTTAATGGTACTTTATCGGTTTCGCAACGAGAAATATTTACAAAATAAAGATATATGCTCTAGCTCCTGCGTCGCGATCGCGCATATTTTAAGGATATTTTATTAGCCTGTATGCATCATATTTATCTACAGTTTTTAACCCAGACGAATTGGTGCAAGTGCGCCGATGGGTTTATGATTTGCAGAACATTTTGAACAGCAAAGCCTCGACAGAAATTAGTCGTTGTTGATAGAATTTGACTTTTTAAAAAAATATGCAAAGCGACTCGCTTTTTGAGCTTCAGTTAGCGATTCGGAATAACTTCATATTTTAAATTTCTTTGTGAAGTTCAGAGATTATATGCGTTTAGCATACGCCTTTCCTGTCTGTAGGCTGTAGTTTTGCCTTTGGCGTTTCTCTTATATTTATTTAGCTTAGTGTATTGCTTGCGCGCATGGGTGAAGCGGCTGTTATATTGGTGTGTCTTCTTGTGAAAAACAAGTTGTGAATGCAGAGTTGGTGCGTCTGTGGTGCCTTCCTCATGTGAATGTGGTTCTTGCAATGCAGTCATGCGTCAAGTATGGAGGCAACTTGCTCAGAAGCTCGTTTTGCTAAATTTCTTAACACCGTAGACATGATTTTTTGTTTCCAGCTCGGGATGCAAAACAGTTGAACGCACATTTGGACATACTTTCAGTGTCTTTCACCCTTTCATCATTTTGTCTTTTATTTTGATATGAGTAGTTTTTTTTTAAGCAAACGACATTTTAAATTATTTTCCGCTCTTTCGCTCCCGCTAGCCGATAAAAAAAATAGGTTAATTTGTCCTTGTCACAGATAATGACTGGCGGGCGTTCTCGAGTACTGCATATTTTTTGACGCTACAAGCCACTTTTCTAATGATTTGTGTACAAAGCGAATAAGGGCCAGATTAGCTTGAGGTATTGCGATCAACGATTGAAACGCGATGCTCCACGCGCATAGTGCGTATATTGAGCGCTTTCTGATGTCGTGGGGTCTGCTACAACCATTGATCACAGTGCCATCTGTGGCACCAACTACTCATCAGGTATCGAGATTTCGTGAGGTCTTCTACCACCCTTAGAGCGCCTCGATGCCAGCGCCGGGTGGAGACAACTTAAGCGACGCCGCCATATTGAATCGCAACTGGCCTCTCCCATGTACCGCGAAATGCTCGACTGGTAGCCCAGTGTAGCTCTCGCTGCAAAAGGCCGTTCAAGTTAAAGCACTTTGAAGCGCGCCGAGAGCATTAATGGCGCCGTTACAAACGCTAGCGCCGCTGATCCCGTGTGATTAAATATGGCGGCGCCGCTGAAGTTGTCTCCCCCCCGGCGGCGCTGGCATCGAGGCATCCTAACCACCCTGAGATCAAAGCGTCATCTGGGGCTGAAACTAAAAAACATGCCATCTCGCATTGAGACTTGTAGCGCCATCTACAATAGCATTGTAGAAACAACCACCTGCCGCGTGCCAATGATGACGTCACGGTCCAATATCGTGGATAGAGGTGGAACTATACGAGTATGACGTCAGGGTACGAAATGTCGGCATAGTTTCGGTTTCTAGAATTCAATATGGCGGTCATTAAAACTGGTTGTGTCCTCTCATTCCTACCCCCTCATCAAAAATATCCTAAAAAAAGGTAGGAAAACTGTCCAGGTACGGGACCGCTATACATGTATCCTTTCGTTCCGCTATACATACTCTAGCAACGGGCACCCATGCGGGGCAGTTGTATACCGAATTTAGTAGGCAAATAAAACCTTATAGGCTGTGGTATAGAAATAAAACCACAATTACATAATAGTAAACATTGTTTATATCCAATTACTTATTGAAGCGTTACCATATAGCACCGCAAGCCGAATTCTAGGCCCACCTTGACCCCCCAAACGAAGCAAATTCCATTTGAGACGTATCTTGAGTGGGGTGCAACTTGACAATGGGTAGACGTGCGTTGTAATTTCTGTGATAGATGGCGCTAGGCGGCGATCGTTCCGCTAGGCGGCGTGCGTGCACGCGTAGACGAGCATGTTGGCAATCCACCCCGCTTCAAAGGGTATTATATTTCGTTTCTTGAGACGAGCGGCGCGTTCTTCTTCACTTTCTTCTTCTAGTAAACCTAACAGCTAACGCTCGTTACTTCAACATCTTTCAGACGGTGGCGGCCTTTTTACTTGTCTCCAAGCAATTAAAGGTTTACATCGGTTGAGAGTGGGGTAGGAAAAAGATAAGGGCTTGCTGTTCCTGCTGGCATGATGAACTACTCAAAATGTGAATGATTCCATCACTTAACAAAATGCTGTGCTGTTAGATGCGGCCGGGAAAAAATTGGACAGGTGATCAGGAAATCTGATGGGAGCAACATGCGTAAGCAGCGGTGATTTTCCCTGAATACTTTTGTGATGAAACGTATTCGAAGCGATGCTTTTGTTTCGGTAGATTTCCCATTTTGTTGCATCAAAATGCCTGCTGTTGTGTCCCGACATTCAGGCTTTCATTTTGCTGCTCTGTCTGCACTTTGCCGCAGAAATGCAGCCACCTTTGAATGCCAGGCTCCCCTTGGATTATCGAAATGTTCCTTTGCGGTGGCTGACCGGCCATAATGCTAGCCACTCTCATTTCTGCAGGATCATGATAGTCCGCCTCCACACGTGTAAGCTGGCGATACTGCACACACACATTAATCGCCCGCTGAATTCTTTTACTTTGTGAAATTCGAGGGACGCTTTGTTTTTAGCGTACCTCTCAACTGGTGTTTCGTGCTAAGGATTGTGACTGATCAACTGAACCACACCCTATGATCAATGCACGTGCTTTGCGCAGGCGCAAAGTTCTTGGGAGCGAAGAAACACGCTTCCGCAAGCAAGAAACGTCTTTATAGCGCCAGGGTCGGAGGCAAATCCACGCGGCCGCGCCTCTCAACTGACGGTATCAGTGATACAAGCGCCGCTGGATGTGATTTGCTTACATGCACAGCTGTTTCCACTTTTTAAGCCTCGCTACCAGTGCTGCATCTGCCTCTCAATTCATGCTATCATTGACACGAGATTCGTCAGACATTCATTGTCCTGACCACTCGCTGTCTCGCTCCTAGCTTTGTGCCTTACTGTCTCCATTGCTTAGGCGAGGTGCGAGAGGTTTCACTTCACACTGACTGCAGATTTGTAGGGGAGAGGTTACAGTAGCGGTAAAAAAAGGCAGAGGTATTCTAGCTATTGTTATATGGTTTGCATTCACGGCTGATAATCTAAAAAAACGTTCCGAGATAACTCAGAATTAAGGCGGCTATTACGCAGATGTATTGGGCATAATATGTAGGGGATGGAAGCCAGGCAATAAAGAGACAAGAGGGAATTCCACATCTGCATTAAGTGACAGCATCATCATGGCTAAGAGAGTGTTCAGCTGCTTAAAATTTAGCCAAGAGAATTCGAAGTAGAAAACAGCAAATTTCTTTACTATCATTTGCTCCAGCCAGCAGCAACTACGACTTGAACCTTAACTACGGTAACGTTGTATTTTCTGCGACATTTTCTTCATTCATGTGGCTTTCCTGTCTCTTAGTCTTATCCTTCTAAAGTAGCAGGTTAACGTTTAAATTCGCTGCTTCACGGACAGTCTCGGTGCTGTGACATGGAAAGCCAGGAAACTGTAAACTCGAAACGCGGCTACAATCAACAAAACTTCAGTAGCTCTATAATAATATAACTGGATGGTGCTTAGTACACGTAAAGTATATGAAAAAGAACCGTCGTCTCCGTCTCTTACAATTAATAGTCAAAACTTGTAGCCTCATGCACCGATAAACCTTCCATTCGATAGAATTATGTTTCTATAAAACAAAGAAACACTCAATAAAGAATCCCCATAATCACCGTATGCGCTCGCAGTATGGTGAAAAGAACAAATTCCATGGAAGCATGCGGGTTACAGGAGCGTTACATTCCTAGATAGAGCTAAGGAGTGCTCTATTTTCTGGAAAAGCTTTGTGTAACTTTACGTGAGGAATTACAAAAAAAGTTGGTCATGTTCGTCTAATGTAGAGAAAACAAAGTCTAAAGTTGTATTGGCGAGAAGCTTTGTTATGAATGCGGAGTTTTCATTTTATTTTATCACGCGAGATGCAGCCACGTTTGTCGAGGAAGGCTGCAGCTGCGCGCGATTGGTTCGGCGCACGTTGCCGCCCATGGTCTCTAAAGTTCTTCGTCATGTTTAAACTTAGCGAAATCAAGATCGCTTCTGGTTTTGCTCTTCGACGACCACCGAGAAGGCTTGTTGATGCTCCGCCGCCACACTGTTCATTTCTTTCCGAGCTCAAGCCAGCAGAATAAAGAGTTCGTGTCAGTGCCCGGTTTATCTGCTCTTGTGTTATTACGTGACTGTGATACTCTTGCTGTGAGTCCAACGGGGATGACTAGATGCCACGTTCCGTTCTCAGTGGCACTGTAAAGAAACGAATCAGCTCCTGAAGAAAAGGTCCCGTGGTGGTGACAACGCCAAGTAATAACACAAGAGCAGATTAACCGGGCACTGACACGAACTCTTTATTCTGCTGGCTTGAGCTCGGAAAGAAACGAACAGTGCGGCGGCGGAGCATCAACAAGCCTTCTCGGTGGTTGTCGAAGAGCAAAACCAGAAGCTATCATGATTTCGCTAAGTTTAAACCAGACGAAGAACTTTAGAGTGAGTCCAACGGGGATGACAGGAGTTTCACAGTGGTGGTGCATTATAAGCGCATGTTTTTTTGGGGAGAAGAAAACTATGAAAGAGAGAAATAATAAATCTGATCGAAGCTTGTCACTTGAAATTTGTCAAGGCCGAAGTTGTGTCTTTTGTACTGTCGTATCGCTTGGAGCATTCGAATTAGAATCCATTGCCGAAATGTACAGCAATCTATCGCGTGTAAAACGCAGCGGCGACATTGTACTTGCTCCGAAGCGGGCTATCAGCGCACTACCGTGCTATGAACGCAATTCACAACGTTCCCGTAATGTCCGCATGCTATGGTTAGTAGCCTGCGTTCACCCGCACCACACAGATTCATTGCGTTCTGCGCACGTGCATTTGTTTCCCTCAGTTGTGCTGCGTAATGAAGCTCACTCCGTAGGCCGAACCGAAAGCGTCTGTCACCCGAAATTCTTTCAGAAGAGACGGCGCTTCTTAAGGCAAAATTTTCCGAAAGACCCCAGAGGTTTTTTTTCTTTAATTCACTTTCGACTGGGGAAAACTTGGCCGTCCTCACGGCCCGAGTGGGATTCGAAATAGCGCTCGGGCACCAAAGGAAGTTTCGTTTCCTGGCGCCTCCTTGAGCAATAGTCACCTCTTCAACAATAAACTTGTCAAAGCTTAAGAAGGCCTTGCATTAGAGACTATTTTATAAAGCTCGTCGCAAACATTTCTCGCAGAGTGCACTAATTTCAATGCCTTCGTATTGTTTTCGATGATCCGACGGTAAGCACCTTGTCGTACGCTTCATTTCTGTATTAATTCATGGTTAGCCAATGTGGAACGACAGTTCGGCAATTATGTATTTGCTGCGAGTAATGAAGACAACTCCTTTTGTCAAAACGTTTCCTAACTGACTAATGTGTCCCTATCGTCCCTCGTTAAGTTTGTGTTGCTGGAAGAATCCTAACTGTCACGGCCTCTGTTTGCCGTACTGCTCAGTATATCATGGTTTGTTCTTGTTTAAGGATGAACTGCTTCTCGATGCCAATGTCGTGAAACTCAGGCAAACATTCGACAATTGTAATTCATGGCACGCAGCGCTTAATGTGCTCCGAACTCTGCAAAGTGCGCCTTTACGAAACGTTTAGTTAGCCGTACCGCAGCGTCCGTGGTGTTGACCTGCGCTATGTTCGCCGTCTAGTAAAAATTAGTGAAATGGCTTGAGCGGCACGCAGCTGAATCTTTTTTTCTCGATTTATCGATGACATTGGTGAGCGCATTAAACGCTCATGCTTTGTAAAGATTCTGAGTACTAAAGAGTAACATGCTGAAGGTAACTGAAACACTTTCGCCGAGCGTCGTAGCTATGAAAACAATTTCGCCGTATATAGTGAGGCTTAACACCTTGAAAATGCGGCAGATGATCAGAAAACAAGGATAGTTGGTCTGTTTTTCTTCGTGGTAGAAGTTAAATTTCGAATAAAACCACTACCACAGTATACGGCGAGCTATAACATGGAAGAAAGCAGCGGTGACATGCGCAAAGTTCCCGTAGTGTGCGCCTGTTATGGAACGTACATTTTGTTCGCCGACAAGGCACGGTTCGATACGTTCCTTTATGCGCCTGCGCATTCTTTACCACCACTGCTACACCTTACGCTCAACTAAACGTGCAGGATTTTGAATTTTTACGGCCAAGGGCATCTGTGGCCAAAGAGCGCCATGGCAAAAGGTATTTTTGATTTCTCAAGGTTGGGTCTAACACATATTTCCCAAGCATTTCACCCTAAATAAGCCGAGCACCAGACCAGGGGAAAGCTTGTACCCACTGTACCACCCTTGTACCAAAGCTTGTACCCATTGGTACCCGGCGGCACTGGGGATTGAACCCCGCACCTCCCGCATGTGAGGCAGATGCTCAACCTCTAGACCACCGCTGATACATTGGGTACAAGCTTTCCATTGGTTGGTGCTCGGCTTCTTTAGGGTCAAATGCTTGGGAAATGGGTCTTTGACCCCACCTTGACTAATCGAAAAATACCCTATGTCATGGCGCTCTTTGGCTCTAGATGCCCTTGCGCCATAAAAATCCATAGTCATCCATAATCATCATCATCAACCACTTGGCCACCGCTGTGGCCAACTAAACGTGTCTATCGCCTGAAACCGTTTCAAAGCAGAGGCTGCATCTTAACGCAAAACTTTCCAATAGAGTTAAAACCTTTTTTTCTGAATTACATCCAGATATGAGCAGTAATAAGGGAATAATTACTCATTTGCATCCACCCAAGAGCAGCGGTGGTTCCAGGTTCGGGCCCCGGACCAAGACGAACTTTTCTTTAACAGCGAAATTTCTGCAAAGGCTTTATAGTTTTTTTGTAGCCGTATGGATGCGCTTAGGTGGATGCCACTGAGTAATTACTCGCTCATTACAAATCTATTCCTCCTTGGGGGATTCCCCCTAAACATTTGACCAGATATGAATAGCTCGTCCTTTCCAACGGCACGAGTAATATTCATAATTGCGCTCGCGCACATAGCGACTGTACGTTTACAGCCGCCCCATACCCCTCGGCCAGCACCGCAACGCTTAAACTGCGTTTTAATTGAAGTGTAGCTCTTGTTAGAGATGAAACTGCTCATGCCGTCAGCTTTAATTCATTATTTTATCATTTCGAACCGCTCAGCCCCCGCAGTGCAACTAACGAAGCTCTGCTATTGTGCAGGAGGAATGAAGATGTAGGAATGCTTGCCTATGCAGCCCATGGCAGGCTTTTGTAGCCGCACACTAACTCTAGAAGGCATATATGCACATGCCGTTAAGAGCAAAGAACAGCGAGCTGTCTACGGCGCGTCAGGTGACAAAAAGAGCCAGCGACTCTGACAGCGCTGCTCAGGATGAAAACGACCAGCTGCCCAACTCTGCGTTCCACACAGCGCAGAACTTCAGCCGAATATAGATTAGCAAACTGCCCAGTTATAATACAGGCGACTGATGGCACCTGTGCAGGCGCGAATGCACTCAGGGAGGCTAAACGCGGTGCCTAGCTCGAAGAAGTTAAGTGGTGAAATTGACGACACATCCAGCAGCTAGCGAAGGAACCTTCGCAGCAAGGTTGCACAAGACTTCCTTGATTGTGGTACTCCCTTCCTCCTGTGCCTGCCACTCTTACACGTACTCTCGGTGATGAATAGAGCTACTACAATATTTTTCAGGGAGAGCTGTTAAGCGCCTGTTCCTGTGTTTTGGGTTGTCGTCGTCAGAGCAGTAGTAGTAGTAATCCGTAATATAGAGGAGCCGTCGGCGTAACTGGTTGTTGCGCTGCCATGGGAACCACTCGAAGAATCGTTCGCCTACAAGGAGGAAGGTATGACGTCAAAGGGTAAAGTGTTTTATCTAGACAACGCAGTTAAGTAGTCTAAAGCGCAGACCAAAAGGCAGAAAAACGACTGATGACAAGTCTGCCCCCTTCTTCCTCCCACTGAGGAACACACGAAATTCAATGCATATTATCCACGATTAGATGTGCAGAATGATTGATTAGCAATGTATTGTTTAATGTTTAATGTCCATATGCTGTTAAAAAACACAGAACCAGAGAACACTGAACAGAGTTGTAATGCCTGGAGTGACAATAGTTACAAACCGATGTTCGTTTTCCAAGCGTTGAATTACTTGTTTTCTTGAATTTAGTTCGCAGCAGGAAGAAAAACGTGAAAATTCTGTCAGTTATTCTCTAAGTGCCCTAGTTTAGCGCATTTTTTTCTTTATTATAAATTGTCTGTCGTGTTTTGTGGTTGTTTTTTCACATGGTAATTGTGGTAAAATGCGGCAGGATTAGTATGCATTTGTAGGTAAGTGGCTAACACTATCATTTTGTTTATAACATTCCGTACAGTAAGAAGCTGGTGTTTTCTAAAAAATTGGGGCAGTGCGGCCTAGATAACGTGCATATTCTATTAACCTTAGGAATTTTTTTAAAGTAAGTATATGTTATCTACACTTGTTTTAGTTTAGGTGCTGTGCCCCAAACAAGAAGACAATAGTGAAAATGCAAATGTATCAATGTGCAATATAGTTGTTTTTTCAGCAAGGTAGAAAATAGGTCTTTACTCTATATATGCCGGCGGTCGAGAACGAAGATATGCGTAACCGATGGGCGCTTCCCATAGAAGGCATCCGGAAGGTGGGTACCGTGAGTTACCGTGGAAGGAGGAGGGTTTCGGGAGAGCGGAGGAATCCCCAACCGGAGGGTGGTTACTCTCGAAAAACGAGGTTATGGCGAGACCGTAAGAAGGCGCTACCGGTCGGTGGTGGCCACGGAAACCGCCCGGAGGGCAGTTACCTTGGAAATACGAGTGGAGTTGCTATGAAAGGAGGCTTTTTGACCAGAGCGCAGAAAACCTTTCTGGAGGCAGGTTACCACAGGAACTGACCGAACCGAATAGGAGGGTGTGGCGAGATCGTACGAAAGCGTAACCCGATGGTAGATACCTTGGGAACCGTCCACAAAATGCTTTTTTGCAGCAGGACGTGGTGGCGAGAGCAAAGAAATCTCCAACCGGAGAGTGGTTACCCTGGAACGAAAGGTTATCACGGGAGCCTAGGGGTAACCACCGCAGGGTGGTTACCCAGGAATCTGTCAGGAAATTGGGTTTCGGCGAACGAAGGATGATTTGAAGAGAGCGAAGTAATGTCCAACCAGAGAATGGTTATTTTCGAAGGGAGAAGGTATGGCGAACGGATAGCAAGACGCAAGTGCTCTGTGAAGGCCATGGAAACCACACTGAAGGTAGCTGCCCTGGAAGCAAGACGAGGGTTACCGCGCAAGGAGAGGGTGGTTACAATTGTTACCGTCCGAAAAATGGTTGCCATGGAAGCAGGAGGGTGTGGCAAGAGCAAAGAAATCCTCAACTGGAGGATGGATACCGTAGAAGAAGAAGGGTATTCCGACAGCTTGAGAAAACGCAACCGGTACGTGACTGTCTTGGGAATCAACCGGAGTGTGCTTACCCTAGAAGAAGGAGGAAAATTACAGTTGAAGTAGGACGGCACGGCGAGAGGAGGAGGTTAAGGCGAGAGTGTAGAAGGCGTACCACGGTAACCATCCGAGGAGTGGTTACCCTTTATGGAGGAGGGAGGGTATGGCGAGAGCGTAGGACTGTAGCGTGGTCTATTTGCGGCAGCTGCTATGAAACGCGCTGCCGCAGGAGAGGAGAGAAAGAGGAGAGGAGGCATATATTTCTGGGGATGTTGTTTCTCACTTTTGTAAACTTGTATAGAATCTGTTTCTGAAAACTGCCTGATTTCCTGAGTTTCTCCGCGATCAAGTCAAGGTGACAAATTGTTTAACAACCATGCTGCTGTTTAAACGCACTCGCCATTCCGATCTTCTTTCAGATATAATTGCTTGGTTATGTCCTCAACGAATATATTAAAAAGAGGAAAAATTAGGACACGATGTCTAGACTTGACTCGGCTTTCTAAAAAAAACTGAGAGGGGCTTTACTTTTATTCTAACCTTTCGGAAGGGTTCGTTATTTTCATAAACTTTTTTTCGTCCTTGTTTCCTTTCAATATTTTACTCCCTGAATAGGCCGCTGAACGCTGCGGACGTGAGGCATCCTATAGTAAAGAACAATCTTGGAAATCCATCTCTGTATTTGGCGCTTGATGCAAATCGAGCCAAGTCTTAAGGGGGCACACTGGAGATGAGTCAAATGAAAACCTATTGTTTATCTTTGTGACGTACAACTCAAGGCCTTTTTCTTAATTCACTCAATTATTCTTTACGAATACTGACTCAATCTGTGCCAATTTATCAATTGTTTCTTTTTCTTTTTTCCTTCGCGACCTTAGCCCGTTTTGTAAAGCTATAGAAGCAGCTGAGAGCCGATTCCTGTTACTGAACTAATATATGTTCCAAATGGTCCTCTTTCGTGGTATTTAATGTAATTGAAGAGAAAGCACGAAAAGTAGACGCGCATAGCAAGACGAGGGAAGTGTACGGCAGCGCTCCTTCAAAAAAGCTGTTGGTGGTCTACACAACGAAAACTGCTATATTGTGAGCACAGTGCGTGACCCTCGTCTTCATCTTTGAATATTCATCATCTCGCATCTTCGTCTTTTGAGGAGTGGCCGCCATATTTGCCAGCGGGAATAAAGAGCTCGCTTGGTCTTCAGTCTCACAAGTGGTGGAGGCTGCTCCAGATCCCGCGTCCTCTCCGTCGCCACACTGCAGCTCCGTTCGGGTCGTCACCTGGTCGGACCATCTCCGAAGATGGAAACCGTCGACCAACAACGCCGCGACGCTTCCGCAGGCCTTGCCGGTGCCTCAGCAGGTGGGCTATCGCTACCTGCTGATCCCTCCGCCCGCCACCCTGACTCCAACGCCCCCGCTGCTCCTATGTCACCTGGACACCCGACATGGACTGTCACAACCCTTCAGCGTGAGCCTCCTACATTTGCGGGTCTCCGTGGTGATGACCTCGATCAATACAATCAGGTCAGTTCCTACAATCGCTGGGACTCTGCCATGAAGCTTCTCCACGTGCCATTCTGTTTAACCGCCGTGGCTAAGACTTGGTTCCTCAACCATAAAGATACCATCCCGGACTGGACCCACTTTACATCGCAGCTTCGGCAAATTTTTGGCACTGTTGGTGCCAGCCCGGCCATCTGCAAACAAAAGTTAGATGCGCGTGCCCAGCTGCCCGGCGAATCTTACACGTCTTACATTGAAGATGTCTTGAGCCTGTGTCGACGTGTCAACAGTGCCATGTCCGAGTACGATCGGGTCCGTCACATTCTTAAAGGCATCGGCTCCTTTGCTTTTACCACGCTGGCTGGCCAACCCTACCTCAGTCAACGATATCCGCACCACATGTCACCGTCTTGACGACCTCAAATCCCTCCGCTTGCAAGACGCCTGGGACTCCCGCCTTTCAACTGATGTGGACTTGCGCTCTCTCATCCGTTCCATCATCCGCGAGGAGCTGCACGGCTCCACCTTACCGCCCCTGTATTCCCATCAGCACCGGCCTCCGACCTCGCCATTGCGTGATCTAAAAGTACGAGCTCGCTTCCGTCACTCGTCCCGCGGCGTCCGAACTATCTGTGCCTCTTTGTGCGCCCACGTATGCCCAGGTCGCTCCTCCCATCTACGCCTCACATTCGCCGCCCGTACAGCCGACTGTCGCCTCCTTATCCCAGCGGCTCGCAATGTACCCAGCGGTTTGGCGGCCGCCTTCGCCTCGCCCTATCTGCTACTACTGCGGAATTCGTGGACATGTTGCCCGCGTTTGTCGTCGGCGTCAGCGCGACGAGCGTAACCAGTTTGGTACCGTTCGCAACGACCAAACCGACTCATCGTGTGGTTACCGCCCTACTTTTGCCTCCAATACTCCTCATCACGACGACACATACTCATTGTCCTTACCGGCCAACGTTTCACCCCAACGATCCTCCCCGCTTCTTCTCTCCATCGACCTCTCCCGACCGCTCGCCGATTGTCAGCTCGTGGCGCCGCCGCTCCCCGTCACCGTTCCGGCGCTCTTCATCCCCTCTACGTCCAACCTCTCAGGCACCTGGTCGCAACACGGAACACTAAATTGTGCAGTTTCCGGAGGTAAAGCTGCACCACTCGCCCACCCTTCAATTCCTCCTACGCTGTCGTCGAACTTGTTAGCTGTTAATGTTGAAGGCAGTATTGTAGACGCATTGATTGACACCGGCGCCGCTGTTTCCGTCATCAGTTCTGCTTTGTGTTCCCATCTTCGTAAAGTGCGCACTCCTTACTGCGGTCCTTCTCTCCGTTCTGCTAATGTAGAATCCGTGCATCCTTCGGGTCTGTGTACAGCACGCGTCCTTATCAACGGCATCCTGCACCACATCGAGTTCGCTGTACTTCCATCCTGTGCTCACCCTCTCATCCTCGGCTGGGATTTCCTCCACTCCGCGCAAGCTGTCATTACATGTTGCCCTCCTACTCTGGAACTTGCTGACTCCGACCCTTCTGACGCTGCAGCATTTCCATCTCATCACTTGATCAACACCGCGGACCATGTGCTTTATCCAGGCTCCGAAGATGTCATCTCAGTTGCTTCTGCTTACGTACATGCTGGGGACGTTTTCGCCACAGCCGTGCCTCGTCTTCTCTCCAGGGGCATTCTCCTCGTCGCATCCCTTCTTCGTTTCGTCAATGGGACTGCCCTTATGACTGCGGTCAATACTACGTCGGAGCCCATTCTTTTGCGCTCTGGTACTAAAGTGGCTTCTGTGTCTACCATTCAACCTGTCAACGCGTTCTTTCCTCGCCACCATCCAGCTTCGCCATTTCGTCCCATCCTTCTTCTCCGGCAGCTATTTCCGCTACTATCAGCGACGATCTCACGCCTGCTCTAAAAGCAGAATTGCTTGCCCTCCTGAACAAACATTCCGCTTCTTTCGATACCCAGTCGAAAATTTTGGGCCCAACATCGGCGGCCACGCATCGCATCCACACTGACGGTTTGCGCATCATTCGCCGCCGCCCGTATCATGTGTCTTCCAGTGAACGAAAAGTTATTCAAGATAATGTCACAGACATGCTCAAGCGCCGCACCATACGGCCTTCTTCAAGTCCTTGGTCCTCATCAGTCGTGCTGGTTCAAAAGAAGGATGGTTCCGTATGCTTTTGTGTCGACTATCGCGCCCTCAATAAGATCACTTGAAAGGATGTTTATCCACTTCCTCGCATTGACGACGCCCTCGACTGTCTCAAAGGTGCTCAATTTTTCTCTAGTCTTGACCTCCGATCCGGCTACTGGAAAATCCCCATGCATGAAGAGGACAAAGAGAAAACAGCTTTCGCCACGCCAGATGGCTTGTATGAATTTAACGTTATGCCGCTCGGCTTGTGCAATGCTCCGGCCACGTTCGAACGCATGATTGACACCGTACTCCGCGGGCTGAAATAGAAAACTTGCCTCTGCTACCTGGACGACATCGTAATTTTCTCCTCAACTTTTTCTGAGCACCTCGCCCGCCTCGACGAAGTTCTAAGTGCTCTTTCCGCGGCCGGACTTCAGTTAAACACAAAGAAATGTTGCTTTGCTTCCACTTCTATAAAAGTTCTCGGACACGTCGTTAGTCGCAGAGGCAAAAAACAGATCCTGATAAAGTTGCTGCAGTACTGCATTTTCCCCTCCACACAGATTAAAGACCTGCGCAGTTTTCTAGGACTCGCCTCATACTTTCGTCGTTTCATCCGAAGTTTCGCATCCATCGCCGCACCTTTGCATCAGCTTCTTGGAGTCAGAACGCCCTTTGTTTGGTCTGAGGCCTGCGAGGCCGCCTTTACTTCTCTAAAGCAGGCTCTCACATCTGACCCGATACTTGCTCATTTTGATGGCAGCGCTTCAACGATTTTGCACATTGACGCCAGTGGACACGGCATTGGTGCCGTTCTTCTGCAGCGCCAGCAATCTTCGACTGAGCACGTGATTGCTTACGCAAGTCGTACCCTGACTGCAGCGGAGCAGAACTACACGATCACTGAACAAGAGTGTCTTGCAGTTGTCTGGGCCGTTCAGAAATTTCGCCCCCATTTGTACGGTCGCCAGTTCACCGTTGTAACTGACCATCATGCGTTGTGCTGGTTATCGTAACAGAACTTGTCTGGGCGCCTCGGCCGCTGGATTCTCCGCCTCCAGGAGTATGATTTCACAGTCACCTACAAATCGGGAAAAAACACAAAGACGCCGATGCGCTCTCTCGTTGCCCCCTCGCCTCCGCAGAACCTCTGTGCTCTCCTCCTGTTGCTTCATCGCTCCCAACTACTAATTCCATCGCTACCCACGCCTCGACGGCCGCAGCCATTGATCTGGTGCCCGCTCCCGCTCTCGGCGATCTCACTTCAGCACAGCGGGCCGACCCTTACTGCCGGACTCTCATTGAACGCCTGAGTGGTGCTATGCGGCCTCCAAATGCCCGCCTCCGACGCCAACTCAACTGTTTCAAGCTGGTTGACGGCACCCTTCATTGGCACAATCATAGCCCCCTGGGTCACGCCTGGGTGCCTGTCATTCCCCACTCTCTTCGCCGTGAGGTTTTGCAGGCGCTTCATGACGACCCCGTGGCCGGCCACTTAGGATTCCAGAAAACATATGACCGTATAAAGCGCCGTTTCTTTTGGCTTGGTCTCTCCACCTCTGTCGCCAAATATATTGCATCTTGCATCCCTTGCTAACGCCGCAAACGCTCCACGTCTCCTCCTGCTGGCCTTCTGCAACCTCTTCCCTGTCCTTTCTCACCCTTATAAGTCGTTGGTATCGACCTGTACGGTCCCTTGCCACTAACCTCATCGGGCAACCGGTTAATCGTCACAGCCGTCGACCACTTAACACGGTAGGCTGAAACAGCCCCCGTTCCGTCTGGCTCTGCCTCCGAAATCGCCCATTTCTTCCTCAACGCCATTCTTCTGCGCCATGAAGCCCCACGTGTCCTTATCAGTGACCGCGGCAAGTCATTCCTCTCAAGCATCCTTGCCGAAGTTCTTCATGCTTCCCGGACCGCCCATAAAACAACTTCAGCCTATCACCCCCAGACCAATGGGCTCACCGAACGGTTTCACCGCACCCTGTCAGATATGCTGTCTATGTACATTCACCCCGCCCACACCAACTGGGACGCCATGCTCCCCTTTGTAACCTTTGCCAACAATACTGCCGTGCAACGAACAACCACTTTCTCCCCGTTTTTTCTTGTGTTCGGTCGCCCCCCTACCTTCACTCTCGAAGCATCTTTCTTCTCTGCCCCCACAACCTCTTCCGGTCTTTCCTATGACGAATTTACTTCCCGTCTTGCCTACTGTCGCACCATTGCCCGCCTGAACACTGACGCCTGCCAAGCCTCCCGGAAAACAACCTATGACTTCAAACACCGTGGAGTGCGTTTCTTCCCTGGTGATGAAGTGTTGCTGTGGGCTCCTGTGCGTACCCCCGGATTGTGCGAAAAATTTCTCAGCCGCTTTATTGGTCCGTACACTGTACTCGAACAAACGTCCCCCGTGAACTATCGCGTTGCTCCTGTCCATCCTGCCCATGATCGGCGTTGTCGCGGTGAAGAGATTGTTCATGTGTCGCGCTTAAAGCCCTTCACCCGTCGCCCTAATTCCCTCTAACGTGCGCCCGGGACGGTCGCTTTCGCCCATAGGGGGAAAAATTGTGAGCACAGTGCGTGACCCTCGTCTTCATCTGTGAATATTCATCATCATCTCGCATCTTCGTCTTTTGAGGAGTGGCCGCCATATTTACCAGCGGGAATTAAGAGCTCGCTTGGTCCACAGTCTCACAATATATTGATGACCTTCAAAACATATACCCACGAAACAGATAGAAAATTTTAAGATGCTTACAACTCTCCTAGTTCTAAAATACCATAGAGGAAATACCTGCAGTATAAAGCTTATCACTTCCACTTGCTAACTTTGGCGATGCTAATAAGATTTGTAAATCTCTTACTGCTCAGCGTCATCCCTCACATAGCAATTTCTCACCGCACAGAGCTGAAACATTTCCATTGCCGCAGCAGACATTGCAGAGTCTGGTGGGGACCGATTCCCGCTGCGGAATAGGGAAGACACCCGGAAACCACAACAATTTTCTGTTTTTGAGCAAATGGAAGACTCAGTAACTCTCTCTTGTAAGTAGACACCTCAACCGAGCAGTAAGGGAATGTAGGAAGGTGGGATTGAAAGAAGAAATTAAACGATAAAGGGGCGCCGTATTGGAAGGCTCTGCAACAATTTAGACCTCCTGCGGATAATTAACGTGCGGTCACATCGCGCAGCATAAAAGGAGCCGTTTAGAGCGAAAGCTGTATTACATGTCTCCCAAGGTCAATCTTGATGCGCGTTTGACCTTGATAATCCGGAGCGCGGGCAAACCACGTGACTCGCTGAGCAGAGGCGCACCTGCGCGCGCTCGCAGGCTGCGCCTCTGTCATACCGCGTGATTAGGAGAGGGCAGGCTGGGAGAGACGCAGCTGCGCGGACTAGCCGGCTTCGCTGTTGAGATACTACGTGACTAGGAGGGGGTCTACTGCAGAGGACGCGAGCTAAACGAGCCGCTGAAATCGAGAAGCTATACTTGCGAAACAACGCAAGTATGACCAAGAGAGGAAGGCCAAACTGTTAGAGGCAGAGGCTGCCGCTGCTGTGTCTTCGACTAGCGTTTGACCGACCCCACCATCTGTTTGGCGGAAAGTTCATCCGCGACAAACAATTATCACCGTGGCTTCACCCAAAATGTAGAGTCATTTCTAAGCAAGGCTAAACAATGCCAACCTATGCTTCACAACTAAGCTGCACGGAAGCATAACCAAGCAAACAAAGCCAAACACAGCTTTCGCTCTGTAAAACAAAGTTTAGAAGAGCTAAACCTCAACGAATTTTCGCGTTCCGCCTTCATTGAAATCCGGCCGCAGCGTTCGGGTTCGAACCCGAGTACTCCGGCTCAGCAGCTGAGAGCCCTAACCACTGAGCCATCGGGGCGGGTAAAACAACCAAGAAATTATAAAGGAAAAGACGGTTGGCAGTTAGGTGGCTGAAGCACAAAAGTAAAATCGAGAGATATACCTTTCTGGAAGCACGGACACGAGCCTCAACCGTGCTGCCAACAGCGTAAAACGGTGGAAGTGCTTCAGTGCATTTAATCCATCACGTTTGCAACAAAACCACTGAGATGATGTCAGTGTAGCGGCAACTGTTCGGCACGCCCGTCCTTCATAGATTTTAGTTTCCCACATCTTCTCTAAGGCGGACCAGAAGGTCACTGTTATGCGCTATGCCCTCTTTCTGCAGTGATCTCAAGTTCGCAAAATATATTTTACGAAATCTACGCGCGTTAAGAGCTTTCCCTTGAAAGCACAAACTAAATGCTATTGATAAGGCTTAATTTTTGTGACCCCAACTTGTTCGTGTTTTTCTGCAATCTTACATGCTCACTGCAAAATTTGAGTATTTGAAACTTTTCTTTGGGCTAAGTAGAATTAGGTATCTCTAGGTGTTGAATTATACTCCTCTCCTTTCGCTCCCCCTCCCCCCACTTTACCCCCCTTTTGCCGCACAAGCTCCGAAAGAAAAACCCACAACTTTAGAAGCTTCCAATTTTACCCGTTGGCAGTAAAAGCATTTAGAACTCAGTTACTAGTTAGCCGCTCGAAATCCATCTGCTTTGATGCGTGACACAATCGTTATTATGCAGAGCCCTAGGTGTCCGGCATCAGCTTCGTATGTTTCACATGCATATTACAAGACTTCCACCAAACGAATGGAACGCTTAATTTAAGGAACACAATTTATTATCTCGTCAGTGTTCCAAGACCGCCAAGTTCAGGTGATCTCAATCATTTTTGTATTTATGCAACATAAGGAATGATATCCCTGCGTTTTCTTCTGTTCCTCCTATTCTTGTTCTTCTCCTTTTCGCCGCCCTTTCCTGGAAATAATATAAAGCACGTTTAGAACAAGATTGATGTGGCCGAAATTTTTCGTTCGCCAAAGTACATTAAGTTCATTAATCAATTTTCATCGCGGCCATTACAGGAAGTACTTGAGTAGGTCTGTTCCGCTAAAAACGCAATTGATTTTTTTGTCTTATGTGTTCGAGGCATAAATTTTTAGTTCTTGCATCACTGCACATTTATGACGCTCTATAGTATTTCAGCAGTGTTTGTCTGAGCGCTAGTTGTTCATATTTTCAAGGCAGAATGGTTTTAAGCACAACTCATTAAAGAGACAGGATAGGTGCTGCTGAAATGCTTTTCTTCTACAATGGGCTCTTTTCAATACGACCCTTTGGGCGTCTTTGCGGTCCCCTTCATGTGTTGTGCAAGAACGTATTCCGCCACGAGACGCTCTATAGTACGGACTTTGATTATTGGGCGTTGCGATAAAACAGTATAAATTGTCCACTACTAATCTAAACCAAGATATCGTGGGAAATCTATTGCCGCAGTCCAGTGAGCATCAAACCGATAATCATGACCCAATAATGGGATTAGATTTCTATACAATTGAAAACATACTGCTGCGCATACCCTCAGTAGACAAGAGACACAAGCAACTCACATTCAAGAAAAAGAGGAACACACTGTGTGCGAAAAAACCAATACTTTGAAAAGGAATACATTTGGAAGCTGTTCCTTCGCTCGTGCATTGTTCTTGTCTTCATTGACGTCACCGTTAAAGTAAAAGTTTCACAAAGTGGAAACAACTCAGATGTATAGTACGATTACGTAATACAATCATTGGCTGTCTACCAATTTCCATCGAAACTTGCCGCTATTAATAGAATAGGTAGAGGGCCTCCACCAGACAACAAAAAATGAAGGTATTAAAAAGACTATAGATGTGTTACTACCAGATGAGAACTTCCAGCAGCCGCTACCAAGGTATCGAATTCAAGCAGCGTGACCCTAATAATTGAGATAATATAAATAGGTGTGAGTAAAAAGAAGCAGTTTTAGTTCTCTTCAAACAAAGCCGCTGACTCCTTCAAAGAAACATCTAACCACCTGCTAGAGGACCCGGAGAGATATAGAGCTGTGCGCAGAGTGACGTGTAGGGGTCCACCAACACAACCATGAAACAGTGAAACAAATATTTTGTCAAACATCAACTTCTAATGCTATCGCACCACCAACACATAATGTAACTAGGTACACCTATGAAATGTTTCTCTTGCGCTATGGAAAGATGAATTAAAATGATTGATTTGCGGAGTTTAACGTCTCAAAGCAACTCAGGTCATGAGGCAAACCGTAGTGAAGAGCTCCGGATAATTTCTACCACCTGGGGTTCTTGAACATGCAATGACATCGCACAGTACACGGGCCTCTAGAATTTCGCCTCCATCGAAGTTCTACCTCAATGGCCGGGATCGAACCCGCGTCTTTCAGGGAACAGCCGAGCACTGAACACATACAGCCACCGCAGGAAATGGTGCTTTTGGTATGGCATCAAATTCGGGCTATGTGGCGTATAGGTATATCAGCCGTTATACGGTGATCGGACACAGTCAGAACCTCTTAGACAACATATGCGTTTGATTAAAGAAGCAAAATATAAACATCTTATTCAATTGATTCAACGTAAAAATTCGAAAAATGTATTGCACTGTGAAAGATAATAAAAAACGGGTGGATACCAACCGGAATCACCAGAAGGATCAGATCTCTCTGAAGTGTAAGAAATAATTTCAGACGCTGTAAAAAGAAAAAATACAAAAGGCAGATTGAAGCCATCCTGAGAACTCTCTTTCTACCTACGACACTGGACAGCCATCGTGGGAATCATTTTCTAATAAACATCTAATTCAATTGTTCAACATAAATATTCGAAAAATGTTTTGCACTGTGAAAGATAATAAAAAACGGGTGAATACCAACCGGAATCACCAGAAGGATCAGATCTCTCTGAAGTGTAAGGAATAATTTCTGACCCTGTAAAAAGAAAAAATACAAGAGGCCGATTGAAGCCATCCTGAGAACTCTTTTTCAACCTACGAAACTGGGCAGCCATCGTGGGAGTCAGTCGCTCTCTCGAAGTGTGCAGTGCATTGGCGGTATTTCGCTCTTTGTCACAACTGCACAAAATCAGAGACAGAGCTACGTACTTGCAATAACGCAGTTGCCATTTCATGCGCCTACACAAACAGCATCCATCGAAGAAAAGCGGAAGAAAAAACACTAGACAGCGGTTTAGGGGTAAGTTATCAGCCACTTGTATGTAGCTCATAATAGATGCCTATCCTCTACACTTCTAGGTTTCTGGTTTCTTTTTCACCGCTTTCTTTATTGTGACTTCATACTTACTTGACAGCCTTTCGGTATTCTCACTGTCTTCTTGGTACATTAATTATTGGAATACCATTGGCGGCACGGGCGACATTTCGACAGCTTTCACCTCTGTCAGAATATAGCTTTCACGATTACCCAGCTTGCAAGATGATTACTTGTAGCCATGGTGTTGTCACCTCAGATGTGAGTAAAATATTGCTCGGGTGCTTCGCTTACTTAATCTACAATGACGTCAAGATCTAAGTCTAAAACTGTAACCTTAGCCCTTGCTAAAGAAGAATGTAGACGGATCCTGCGAGGTGCGCTATAAAAACTTCAGTTTTGTAGGCGTGGAAATGCTTATTTAGTAAGCGTTATTTGCTACATTTAGACATCGTTGAAACAAAGAGAAACCTCAATTTACTTGGTTGCGTGAGCAGCCATTGGTGCAAAAGGAAGTTGTTGCGAACTGACACTCACTGTAATTCGCCTCTTATAAAACCGAACATGACGTCGCGCAATCTATGCTTTTATTTCACATGCGGCTCGCGGCGTTAGAGACCCGGCAGTGCCGTTTCATTCACTTGAATGAAACACAATTTTGCGAATACTTAAGGAATGCTGGTGTGGTCGATCCAAATTTCTGCAAGTAATTTTGTCATGTACTCACGGAATTATCCCATAAGGCCTCGCGCGAACTTATATCAATTAATTCATTACCTGGTTCATTTAATAGGAAAGATCACATTGGCGCGCCTGCTTTCTTTCCTATGTAATATTCCCTCGGCCAGAAGGTTGATTTGGTGATCCTGGGTGAAACGTGGTCATTGCATTTGTTTTTAAATCACAACACAACTGCTTTTAGGTCTGCCTCCGCTAGCTTGAATGCCTTAATCTTAGTCTTCTAGTACCAGAATACGGCTTGCCAAGAACTAGGAACTTTAAGAACTGAACAGATGTGTGAAATTTTCTAATAAGAATTGGCTCAAAGCAGTTGCATGGAGTGGAGCCTTAGGATTCAATACTGCAACAACACAACTCGGCCATTGTGATGACTCTTTCTGTTTATGTGCATCGTCTGTTAATCTCGCAATAAATTAATACGCTGAATATTGCAAAGCAGCAATTTCTTCTTTCTTTTGCCTCCTTTTTCTTAAATATGGCCACACTCTTCTTGGTTACCTGGCATTATACACAGTAGAAGGAGGTCAGTTATTTTCCTTAGGCGGATGTGTAAAACTTTTATATTCGATATATATGAAACTTTCAGCGTTCTAGAGATTATAACGCTTGTTTCTAAGTAAGGACCAGCTGTATGCCTCCTGTATGTTTCACATAGTTGATGGTTAAATTAACCATAATTAGCCATCGGTCACAATGGCTAATTTAACCATGGTAGACGTCGAAAGCCGGGCGCTTACCACCTTCAATCCCAAGCCAAACTTGTTCCTAAGATATGCAGACGACTGCTTTTCTGTGGCGAAAACGTCAGAAATAGAAAACCTCCTAATCCATATAAATTCAACGGAACCGGCCATACAATTTACAGTTGAACGTGAGCAGCAGTGCAGTCTGTTCTAGTCACAAAGCACGACAAAAGCTTGCGGTTCTCGGTATAAAAAAAACCAACCCACACGGAACGGTACCTCCCATCTCAATTCTAATCATCCCACTCCCCACAAGGCATGTGTCATAACATCTTTATTGAAGAGAGCCGACACCATATGTTCTTCACATGAAGAAATAAGAATCGAGAAGAACCGAGTAGTCTCCGATCTCCAAAAAAATGGCTACCCCAGTTCCTTCATCCGACGCGTCAGCCAAAAACTAAAAAATAAAACAGCTCTATTTCTTCCCCAAGCACACGCCAGAACCGGAATCGTGTTTGCATACCATACATGAAAGACGTGAGCGAGACGCTGGCTCGAATTCTCTGTAAAGAAGGGGCGCTAACAACGCACAAACCGGCTAACACCATCGGACGCCTTCTGCCCCGCCCAAAAGACCGTCACCCAAAAGGAAGGGCCCAAGGGGTTGCATACAAGATTCCCTGCTCAGTCTGCCCGGCCTCGTACGTGGGGGAAACGAAGAACTTCGCCGAAAGAATGAGGCAGCACAAAGCGGACGTCCGACAAATGAACTGTCAGCGCAGCACGGTGGCCGAACACTGCGAGGAATGTGACCACCGAATCGACTTTGACGGCACTATTGTACTGGAAACCGAAGCTAACCAGCACAGGAGGTTTCTGATGGAGTCGTAGCACATACAACAGACACGAAGGAATGTTAATCGCTCCCTGGGAACACTTCCTTGTCTTACATCTATGGTTTGCGGTCATTGACCCGGAGGTATTCAACACGAGGGCTTAAAAAGTCAAGCTGCGCCTCGCCCGTAGCCACACCGTGAAGAAGGGACCGAGCCGGTCCCGAAACGTCGTTTTTTTCAAAAATTAACCTGGTTGGCGACAGTCATCTTTCTACTAAGTTCAACCTTACATTGGCCAAAACATTTTTTCCAAATATGTTTATTCCAATAACCCCTTATCTTTCACGCCATCCTGCAACAATTACTTCAGAACAGTGCCCCTCGTCACACCCGCGAGAATGCTGAGCTTAAAGACCAGCATTGAAATAGGACAGCCTTACTCACCAGGATCCCTTGAAGGAAAACCTTCGGGTCGATTCCTGGGCGGCCGCTTGGTGGGCCCTGTGCAAACCAGAAAACAAACAGGTTCCGCTCAGTCAAATTTAGTCGGTCTCAGCGACTGCTGCTGCTACCAAAACCCCGGCACGTCGGCAGACACTTTGGAAACTCCTTGCTTTCGCTTTCGTCCGGATGCGTCCGGTCGCCGTTTTCTTTAAAGAAGCTGTCAACTAACAAAATTTTTTTTCAGGTTCTGTGCAAATATGATTCTTTTTTATACTGACAGACTACAGTGCTTATACAGTTCAGAACGCGTATTTTAATTTTTATTTCCGAACTTAGTTTTTCTTAATATACTCAGAAGCGTTCCTCTGTGCTACAGCTTCGGTATTGTCGGGAAATATTTGGTACGTTTTACTGTTCACCACTTTTCTATCAAATGCGACATCATCATGATCAGCAGCAGAAGTAGCCTGACTACACACACTGCAGAGCAAAGGCTGCTGCCATGTCTCTCCAATTAACCCTGTACTTTGCCAGCTGTGCCCACCCTATGAGAGCAAACTTCTTGATCTCACCCGCCCACCCAATGTTTTTTTCGGCCCCTGCTACGCTCGCCTTCTCTTGGAATCCACTCAGTTACCCTTAAAATATGGCATAGATGTTGTCAAATCTTTAAAGTTTTTTTTCAATGGCTGTCAGGACACTTCAGTATCAAAGGAAACCACGACGCTGACGAGGCTACCCGATCTGCCCGTAATCACAGACTTTAAGTCTGTATTCCTATATCAAGACCTCACGCAGCGTGTAAGTTAGGCAGGATTGCGCTGAAACTCACACTTTCTGCGTGGAACACTGGCCGATTTTTCGACTGCCGCTTCAATGCATTTGACCCTGGACTGCGCCCTTGTCTTCGTCATAATATACTCCGTCGCGAAGCAACGTTTCTTTGCCTCTATGGCTCGGTGTTGCATTTGCAAAGCAGTACACGTTCCGGATTGGGATGGCCGACAGCCCTGCTTGTGGAAGGTGTGGCTGCGAAAAGACAGTTGCATATCTCCTCTGTGACTGCCCTGCTTTTGTGACCGAAATACGTCCATTGTGTAGTAGTGCTCTGGACAGCCTTGATTTTCACCCAGATAGAGAAAATCCTGGGATAGTGGCCGCAAAAATTGACTACACTCAGGCCTACAGGCAAATTTTTCTTTCTTCCTCAGAGTGACTGGCTTGAGGGACCAATTGTGACTGTATCCCTCGCCTCTTCCCTCTTTCTTTTCTCAATCCCTGCATACTTCTCTAGCGTGGGGTAGCCAACCAGTACACCTTTGTGCCTTCCCTCTACCTCTTTACATCTCTCTCTCTTTTTCACCCTCTTGGAAAAGCATTTAGCGCAATTTATTCCTTTTCGCTCTCTTATACCGCCCTTCCATGCAAGAAGACCCATCTTTCGCATCGACAATGAGATGGATTCGATTACTGCTCCTCGAAAATGAACTTATTTCCTATCTCTTGGCTTTCCTTGCTGGTTTTTCCGCCTTGTGTCATTAATTGCTCTTGATACTGCTGATATGTCCGAAACAGCCTGTTATCTTTTCTACAACAAAAGCTAACATAAAATCATGACGGCTTCTTTATGCATATAAAAGGAGGTATTGGTGCCTCCAGAAGGGATCCAGCGGGCATGAATACGCTAAGAACCTTCTTTCCGACTTTTTCTTGGGGTCCAGCTTACCACCGAGATTAGGGACTAAATCAAATCAAATCAAATCAAATCTTTATTCAGCATTCTTCCGCGTGTAACAAAGGAATGCTGGGACAAGAGCAAAAAAGCTGCTACAAGCAGCTTGACAAGGCCCTTGCCCCTGTTTGATTGGCAGCGTGAAGGTTTTTCAGTCATGTTAAATGCAAGTTTTTACATATATATATGTGTTGCATCTCACAGATAAAAGCAATACAAATGTATTCGCGTACAACAGCATCCCACGTGCAGGCCAACACAAGAAAGGGCATACACAGTAGTGAAATATCACAATCAAAATTGCGGCTTTTTCATGCAAGCCTGAATTGGTCCCTTGATAGCAAGGCTTCTTTTGGCTCTGAGGATGACTCCTATCTCCTTCTTTTTTTTTTGGTTGGTTGATAGGATATGTAGTGAAATATCACAATCAAAATTTCGGCATTTTGGTGCAAGTCTGAAGAGATCCCTTGATGGCATGGCTTCCTTTCGCTCTGATGATAATGACTTCTATCCCCTTATTTTTCTGGTTTGTTGAAAGGATATTTATAGGCATTCATCATTTTTTTCTTTGCAAATTGTTGTAATATTTTTTAAGAACACCCTTTCACTCAAGTATTCTTGTTACTCGTTGTGGGGTACCAAACTTTTAAGTCGGAAGCAGGAACAAGTATTACATAAACAGAACATAAAAACTTAAAACAAAGTAATGGTATATAGAAATTGAGCATCAAACAAATCAGTTTAATTACTTTTCTAAATGGCTTCTTTTGGATGAGACCTAGGATAGTCTTTTATATTTTGGACCATTAATTTTTAGAAACAAAATAGTGTCATCTTCAAAACTCCCAAGGCCAGAGGATCTGCTTTTGAACCATTTATTCGAGCCTTGCCGATACCTACGATGCTAAAAATCACTAGAGAGAGATTAAGTGCCATGGTTATCAGTGGGACTCTTTTGAAATCATTTTCACCGCAAGTGCCAGACTGCAAAGTTCAAATATTGGCACTGCTTTTGGGCAACGTTTCTTGAACTGTGTTCATATATCGCATTAACCTTCTGGGATATAAAGATGTTCCATGTGCTACAATTCACGCAGTCTTTGCCCCGAAAACGCCTCACCGGGCAAGATAATGTGTCATCTTTCGGGAGGTATATACAGGGCGAGCTACCTGGTACTCCTTTCGGAGCGCTTCCTGTTTTCTGACATCACTTTCTGTCAGAATTTTCTTTGTGGCGACACCTTTCTCGTTCAAGTTGTGTCACCTTTCCTTGCAAAATGATAAACCTCTTCACTTGTGAAAACTGCGCATTTTCCCATCGATGAGCTCATTTGCTTATAGCCGGGTCAGTCATTAGTTCAGCTGTGCACAGCTTTGATCAGTCTCGTCCGGTAAAGCCGATTATTAAACCATATTTAGGTCGAAGCGAATGTTTTTGATGTGTTAAATGTAAATTTTTAGTGTATTTTACGTCTCCTGGCTGTTTCAAGGCATGCGTTGTATGTCTTTCAAAGTCGTAATAAATGTGTGCCTCTGAGTTTAAGGTTTATGGGAGTCATTAAACGTAATGCTTCCAGTTCTAAAACAATGAATTCTTATGAGAAGATGGCAACATTTTTAGTATTAATACATCATTCCCAGGCAGGCTTTAAAGGTGCAAAAACGAGGGTGGGTGCTCTTTCCACACATGGAGCTGTAGCTTTCAGGAATATTTCTGTAATTTTGTTTGAAGGGGCAGTCAGGATGAACTAACTTTCGGCACTACCTATTGATCAAACCGTTCTAATGGGAAAGAGGCAATCTTCAATAAAATGCAGGTTTTGTGAGCGGAAACAAAACAAATAATGGATACAGACAAATTCGATTTTTTCTACGGACAAATTTTTGTGGTATAACATAGTTATCACGCCGATCTATGAGGCTATAGCGTTCGCGTCCAAACAACAATTCCACAGTGCTTGGGGCACTTTACTTCACAGTTTTAGCGTCGAGGCTGGAAAGTAGCTTCTTGTTTCAGTCCAGTAATGTCACCACTAGACGCGTGTTTTGCTAAGAAAACAAATATCTAATGGTATTGCCCACATTGTCCTTCTCGGTGAGTAAATTTCTGCCTTCGCTTTCTGCATTATCCCGGATATTATACACCGGTCGACATCAATCGGCTACTGCGCTCAATGAAAGTTGCAACCGTCTGTAAAGAGCGCCTGAATCTTTCTACTTCCCCCGTGATGCAGAAATGACTGCGGTAGATGCAAGTGCTCCGGTATATCATGTCTAGTTATAATTCGTGCCCTCACTCATTCGATATCTCTAGCATAGCCGGTAATTATGTTTGGAGGGAGGGATGAATTGATGGATTTATACTAACAGTTTCCTTTATAAATTGTGTAGTTGCAGAGGTCGGGGGCAAATTAACTAAAAAGGCGTAGCGACGCATACTACAGGGCACCAACCATCCGACCGCGATTGGCCCTCATAAAGGCAAGAGACCATTGTACTACCCTAATGCTGAAAGCGACAGTTCTCTACTGTGAGTGTTTTTAACGAATATTACGGCCCTGCATGAGGCGCTGTGACGTGGTGGCATAGCACCGTGTCTTCTCTGTAGATGTTAATCATGAAGTTTTAGTTGGAAGCCCGATCTAGGGGGTCAGCTAATAACGTGCAAAGATTACAGTTTAAATTGACTGGTGTAGGACAAGGAACTTTCTTGGCTAGCAGAGCTTTGTGAACTTAGCATACCCAAGCAAAACTACTCTTTTGCATGCGGTCAGAAAGGCTGACGTTTCTCTTATGATATGTTAACGCCACCGTCGAGTTTTACCGGAGATATGTCCCAAAGAACTTTTCTTGCAATTGTACTCAACACTATAACATGAGTCGCGTGAACTCAATGCAAAAACATTACGAACATTTCAAACTAGTCTAATGGACGAAACTTAATGACGCAGGAAAAATTTTTCTTATTGCGAGCAATCTCGAAACTCACAATTTCTCTTTTCAATCATAAGAATTACAGAGAAAGTGCTTACCCCTCTTTCTCGCGGTGGCCAAGCCAACCAGCAGGCAAAGGGCAAGCGAAAAGGCAACAAAACGCATCGTCGCCATCTCTTCTGTGAGGAGGCAGTAGAACCACGGTTTTCAGTGAACTTACGGATGCCATATATATATATGCCAAGTGAACCAGGCACATTTTTTTGCAATTTCTGTTGTTTTTCTTGATCGCGCCTTGGAAAATTCTAACCAAAATTGAGTAATGAGGGAGTGTGTGGAATAAACGCCCCTCATTAAATACTAATTGGCTGGTAGAAGTTAATGACTGATTATTGCGTTCAATTGGAAAAACATTTACTACATACATGAACGAACAAGCGCCTCGCCATTCATCTGGATATCGGACAACTTGATGGATTGCATCATACAGAACGTACACGAGAAAGAAACTATGGAGCACAAATGACAAAAACTTGTTTTCAGGGCAATTTTTTAATTAAACTTCTGCTATAATGCCCACGTGTTTCAGTGGAACCGGCTTATTAGAAAACGAAGCCCATTACTGATTTGAGTGTTACTAGGGCAAATGTTCCTAGCATTCTAATTGCATACGGTCTTAAATGCAAGATACATTTTCTTTCTCCTTTAGACTGGCAGTTGCATTGGCATTTTTGCTGCTGCATTTTCTGTGCTTTTTTATTATTGCGAAGAAACGTAGACTGCTTTTTATTTTTTCTGTTTAAGTCTACTATAGTTTATTATAATCGGAGCTGAAACTTTCCGGCACCAAAAGAAAAAACACTACGCAGTGCTGTTTCTCTCTGAAATGTATCGCACTTTCTTTCTTCGCTGGTAGTAGCATATGCGGCATGTTTACACACTACGCCGGTTTGTCCATAACACGAGCACTTAAAATCAAACCCGCTGGTGTATCAGTATCAGGTACACGGTACCAGTTTCGTTGGCGTACAAGCTTAGTCCTATCTGGTAACCTCAAAAGTTCTAGAAGACGTGATATTTCGAAGACAGGTCGAAGACCATCGTTCTACTTAGGCTCCCGCCCCTGTCCGTTCCGATGCAAAAATATACAGTGGCAGAAGTCCAGCCATCCAGGTTACATGCGCATTGACTCGTCATATGAGCGGACATGGCATCTCTTGATCCTGTTTACACTGCTTCCTCTGACCACAAATTATCGGGTCGCTGGTCGCCTGCCGTAATAAATCCAACTGTGCGCGGGTTTTTTGGACGGGCATGAAGAATTTGTTGTCACGTGAACAGAATGGTCTGCCTTTCGGTTTCGCGTCGAGCTGCAGTATCCATTTTAGTTTTCAGACGCGAGGAGAGGGAGAATCTATGGGGCTTCAGCACTTTATAAAATAGGAGTTGTTGTCATTCAAAGCGTAACAATTAGAAGTAAGGGAAATACTAATTACGACATCTGCATGGTATTTCAGGAAATACAGCAGAATACAGACCACGCCGTCATGTAGTGTGACCGAACCAGTAAAGTAGGCTTAATAGAGTACTAACGCACTTCAAATATTCTAATATTCTGGGCACGCTCCAAGGATTGAGAAATTGTGCATTAGCGCTGGAAAAGTTTTGCTGCAGTTTTCCAACCATCAGATAACATATCTGCAGTTATCTGTCCCTCATCTGCCGCTTCCGGTTTCAAAATGCATTCGTAAATGGTAGGATATTCAAATTCTTGGCAGCACTGCCTCCGCCATTTGCGTCCAGATTATTTCCACTACAGTATACACCTGTGTAAACTCGTTTGGCTGCTATAGCTGTCTAATTCATACTGTTAAGATATTGCTCTTCTTGCCTCTGAGCGCGTAAATCGAATTTCCGGTAATGGCCAGTTTTCTGGTGAGCAGATTATGGCTACTTTTCTTCTTTAGAAGCCGCTCAATTCCCATTACATTCTAATTCCTTATGTAGGCTACATTACGCTTACATATGAGGTTTGGAGTTGCGCCAGTTCTGTTATATTTGTGAACGTAGAGGCTTTCATGTTTTAACGTTCCTTAATCAGATTTTTTGTCTCCAAAGAGAGGTTGCCAATATTCTTTATATCTACGCTACTCCCTTTTTTCATTGCGAAGTCAGTAATGATACTGGAGAGATTATCATCCATCTCTTGGACACTCGCAAGTTAGTCCTTAGTTGAACCGAACTGCATCTTACGCTTGAAATCATCAATCTCTCTACATTCCCTCTTACAGCTAACTCCTTGAAGAGCTTCTACGTTACTGCTTCCTCCGTTGCCTGTTCTAATCTAGGCTGATTGAACACAGCAGCATCATATTTTCGCTTCATGTCTTCTTGCCAAAGCTTGCAACATAGCTTCTCTACATATCGTCTTGCGATACCAGATTGTGCGTGACAGTTGCAAGGATGTTTCAGTTTTACTCTCGCCATTCGTCCTCTTCCAGGTTCACAACCGTTTCTCTCATTTGCGGAAAAAGGCATTCATAATACGTAAGCTATCTCGTTCTGCGAGCTTTACTAACGATTTCCACTTGCTATCCTAGTACCCTATTTTTTAGTCGGCCATGTGGTTCTTGCCTACCTAGGCAATGATGTTCCCCTTATGGACAAGCAGTCTTTAAATGCCAGTCTTTAAATTTGTTGTATAGCTTTTAAATGATGAGTACTTGCTCACTGCAATAGCTGAGCTTATACCGAGTCGAAATGCACGAAGCGCGTGTACAGTGGGGATTCAGAGCACGTAAAGAACCGCAGGTGGTCGAAATTATCCAGAATCCTCCACTGCAGCGTCCCGCATAACCTGTGCCTCTTTGGTAATCTAATTGCCACAAATCCAGAACCGAACACCAGCTGAGCGGTCTACCATGTTACGGCAGACTGGGCTCCAAAAACTAGCAATTGTCAGGTCGGCCGCCTGCAGGAAAGTCAAGTACGAAAGATACAGCAGGAAAACAGGCCCTTGATACTAACAGAAAACGTTCAACAAAAGTGTTTAATGAATTAATGCTACATTTTAGCGCAAGAAAGGCGGGTACGCTGGTCACTTCACCCATCCGATTGCAGACGTAAACACAGGCATCAGGCTGCAGCTGCCAAATGCCGTTCAAGTACACAGTGAGCGCCGCTTTCGGTGGCGCTGTGTCGAGCAATCAAGATGGCACAAAAGGCTGTTCTAGACATTCCATTTGACGCGTAACACTTTCGCGCGCTTTCCTGTTATTTCACCTCCATCGAAAAACGCCTTCCTTGACCAAGGGATCACCAGCCGTACGCCACGATTGTTGCATTTGGCCCCTAGGGTGGATGGAAGAGGTAAATAATAGAAGTTTGAACGAACATTGTTCTATATTCGCAGTCTGAGTGTGGAATGCAGCGTTGTGCAGTGCATCAAATTTATTTGGCGAGTATTTCGATATGGGTGAAATTCCTCCTTGATATGCTTGCGTAGCATTGCACTTTGCGATAACGAACATGTGAGATGGGGAAATGTCGATGACCATTGTTGGAGGAAGTGTCGTTCTTATGCATTTCAGTGGACAGCAAAGAAATATGAGACAAGCACAAGCACCTCCGTCTCAGCACTTTCTCTTGTAATCACATGGGCACGAACTTGCATCGGCACCTTCTTCAATGTAACCAATAAAATTTCTCCTGTGCTTGTGATTTGAACGCCATAGATGTGATAAATTAAAAAGAATATCAAAGAAATGTGAGATAAACACAAGCACTTACTGCGGTCTCAGCACTTTTTCTTATAATCACGTGGACGCGAACTGGCATCCGCAACTCCTTCAATGAAACCAATAAAAAATGCTCTACGCTTGTGCGTTTAACACCACATATCTGATAATTTATAAGGAATAGTTAAAATTGGAGTTTAGTTTTTCGTATGCGCTGCTTCTCTGTGCACTTCTTTTTGCATTGAAGTAAATAGAAAGAAGCAGTTGTGGTATGGATCGGATCGGGTTATTAAATCGTATAGAACGAGAGAACAGTGTCGACTATGGCAGGGCCGAAATGTCGACGATTAATCTGAAGTAGTTAGTGTGGTCGTTCTTTTTGGATCTTTTATCTACGTATTCTCTTAACGCGTGACTAATGCTTCAGAGATAACTAGTCAAAAACCACATGACTAAAACTAAGTGTATCCTGTGAAAATTTCACTAAACATTAAGCTTTAATAATGGTAGTGGTGGTGACAGTTTAAGTAAAGTAATTTGCGCCCCCTGAACTGGGAGTCCTTCCCTAAACCGGGAGGGGCCATTAGTCTAGGGCTGCTATGGCCTTAGCTGCTTGCTGCGCCCGCTGAATCAGCTGTCTGTCGTCATCTATGCTTGATCTGGGCAGCACGGCCTCTCATGGCGGAATTTTTGCGGTTACGATTTTCGGCCCGGTCCGCATCTTTGGCCAACCCATGTTCTCTAATGCAGTGTAGGGTGTTCCCCACAAAGCGGAAATGCACTTGGGTATAATGTAGGGTGTATGTCACATAAAAGACTGGTGTTTGGGTAGGTGTTCATCTGCAGCTGCTTATTCGCTTATTTACCTTGTAGTAGGTAAGCATTTCAATGTAGGGTTGTAGGACCGGCATTGGGGGCACTGAGTCTTCTGTCGGGGCCCGTGTGAACGCGCTGATTGCCGCTTAGGTTCGTGACCTGGTGTCAAGATGATTACTGTTTCAAGAAGTTGGCGTTTTCCCGTTGTTCAAATGCGCCGTGCGCTTTCTGATATGCGACCAATTTCGCAACTTCGGCATGCCACTTGTGAGTCACGCTTTTTAAATAAATCGGTACCAATATGCTGAACAAAGGGACTGTAAACAAAAACATTAAATACGGTTTTTTAGCATTAAAAAGGATCATGTACAGAAGTTTAATAAAATGAAGTCTTAAAGGACAATAAATGAATTGAATAGAAGCAGCACGTAGACAAAGAACAAAAAGAACGAATACGAAACGGACCTCTGGGGCCATTATGTTCTCTTCCTTTCCTTTATCTGCCTACGTTTTTCTGGCAATGTTTCCGTTCACAAACTAGCTCAACTAGAGGCAGTTGTGCAGTATTTAGAGTTCCATCTTTAAGTCCACACTCAATTGCTGCTGTTCATGCTTTGTTGCAACTGACACCTTGGGCACGACACTTCGCACCATTCTGGAATAAGAAAGTCAGTCTCCGACGTGAAGCACCATTTAGCTAAGACAATCACATCCCGCATGCTACAAGCACAGCTTCCCGGCTAGCCTCTATGTATTGTATAAATTCTGCGTGCTCTTTCAGCGGAAGGTAAAGCGAGAAGAAAGCTTAATATTGCTGAAGCTATTAAGCGGCCTGTCCTCCTTATCCTAGAGTTTTTTATTTCCAACACAGCAAATTTAGACCACGGTGTTAGGGCAAAGCCCAAGGCGCTGAAGATTTGAACTAAAGCCGTGACTCACAATTCCTAGCAGTTGGTTGCCACTAAACCATAACATCATTCTTACGTCTTGTGTAAATTCAGCGTTTCTCTCCCTGGATAGGTTATCGCTA